>OX243825.1:376438-396438 GCA_945859605.1 Lumbricus rubellus | reverse complement strand
CAGCGTCGTCGTCTATTTGGGTCGAAATTATTTGTGGCGAAATTTGTGATAAGTGTGATTTTATGAGACTGTACGAGATTGGAGCGACGGATTGAACTAATAATTCTATTCATCAGCCGGAGGAGGAGGACGAGGAGGAGGAGGAGGAGGAGAAGGAGGAGGAAAATGAAGAGGAGGAGGAGGAGGAGGAAGAGGAGGAGCACATCGTAGTAACTCCCTAAGCCATAGTGGCACATCACTCTCCTCCTCCTTCTCATCGTCGTCCTCGCTACCCTTCGGCGGTGACGGCGGCTGCACTGCATGACGCAACCATCGACCGATCGCTCGGCTGCTGCAGCCCACTCGGCCTCTTGTGCCCCGACGACTCGACCAGTCGGTCGGTCAGTCGGTCTGGGCCGGGTGGACGGACGGACGGACGGACGGAAGGACGGACTGCTTCAGGGACCCATCAAGTCTTGTCTTTCCATCCCACCTTTCGACTGCAAATGTAATTTCATAAGTTACTACGCGCTACGACGTCTACGACACTCTGCGCTGAAAACGTCGCTCACTGCTTCTCCCATCGCTTCCTCGTTCTCGTCCTTCTCCTCCTTCTCCATCTCCACCTCCTCCCTCTGCTCCTCCTTCTCCTCCTCCTCTTCATCTTCCTTCTCCTCTTCCTCTTCCTCCTCCCTCTGCTCCTCCTTCTCCTCCTCCTCCTCATCTTCCTTCTCCTCTTCCTCCTTCTCCTCCTCTTCCTCCTCCTTCTCCACATTCTCCTCCTCCTCCTCCACCTTTTCCTCCTCCTCCTCCTCCTCCTCCTCCTCATGTCCACTCAAGCGAATAAGGATATCATGGTCACCTCTGCTGCTTCTGCTGAAGATATTTTTTGCTGCTTTTGCTTTTGCTTGTTTAGTATGCATCCTCTATTCGTCATAAACATGATAAACTCAGAACTGCTGACGACGACGACAACGACGACGACGACAACGACGACGATGTAGACGTATTCATTCATTCATTCATTCATTTCGTGAATTTATATAGCGCTTCTTCAAGAAACTACTCAGAGGCGCTCCCAGTCCAGCCACAGCTAAAATAATAGGTTTTGAGCGACTTATAAAAAGCAGGTGAATTTAGTCTAGGCATAAGTCGCAAGTTTAGTGGGAGGCCATTCCAGATAGCGGGACCCACAGAAGAAAAGGCTCGGCGCTGTCTTGTAGAAGTGCGAGCTCGATGAACCAAAAGCTCCCCCGTTGTCGCAGAGCGAAGAGCTCGACGGGCTGCAAGGTCATAGACAGGTCGACAAAGAATAGACAGGTATGATGGAGCACAATCAGTAAGGCAACGCCAGACAAGTGCAGCAACTCGGTAGGAGATGCGCTGTGAAACAGGGAGCCAGTGAAGAACATCACGCATATAAGCAGAGACGGGGGCATATTTAGGAATGCGGCCAATGAGGCGAGCAGCCGAACGAAGAACTCGTTCAAGGCGCCCAATTAGTCCAAGTGGCAGACCCATGAGTACCGAACTGCAGTGATCAATTCTACTGGTGACAAAGGCATGGACAAGTGTCAGAGTAGCACTATGAGAGAGAGATCTTGAGACAACTCGGAGTTGCCGAAGCTGGTAGTAGCAACTGCGAGTGACCAAATTGATATGCTTAGAGAAATTGAGCTCTTGATCCAGAGTAATTCCAAGGTCGCGGACTGTGAGAGAGAAAGATATATCAGGGAAAGTTGCTGTTATTAAGTGCAGGTCAATGGATGCCAATTGCCTGCGAGTACCAAACCAGATAAACTGAGTTTTAGAGGGATTTAATAACAAACGATTAGATGCCATCCATGATGTAAGAGCATCAATGGCATTGGACATTAACGATACAGTGGACACTGCATCAGTGGCAAGGCAGTGAGCATAGGCCTGAACGTCATCAGCATAGAGTTGGTGCAGAAGGCCACATGCAGACAACAAGGAACCAATACCAGCTGTGTAGAGAATGTACAGTAAAGGGCCCAACACAGAACCCTGTGGCACACCAAAAGGGGCTGGGACCCAAGATGACCTCGAGGCACCCAATACCACACAGTTAGTGCGCCCAGACAGAAAAGAACGAAGCCACTCCAAAGGAGCATCAGCTAGGCCAAATGAAATAGAAAGACGCTGGAGCAGGATAGAATGATCAACTGCATCAAATGCAGCACTGACATCAAACAAAGCTAAAAGAGTGACCTGGCCACGGTCGATGGCACCATAGAAGTCAGATAATAGGCGAACTAAAAGAGTTTCAGTAGAGTGATTTCTACGGAATGAGTTGTGAGATATTATTATGGTCCATAGCAATAGTTCAAGTACACTTTGCACGGTGCGACTCCGGGCAGGACCATGCCAGGGCCCTCAAAGCTCTGATTTCTGGCCCACCAAGGGGCTGGAAGAGGCCACCCGGAAGACCAAGGCATACATGGACCAGAACGGTTGAGGCAGATCTCCGTCCTCTGAACTTCGGGCTGAGCACGGCATGGAGACGGGCACATGACAGGGTCTTGTGGCAACGGACGGTGGAAACGGCCACGCTCCAGAGAGGGGCACACCAATGATGAAGAATAGTTCAACATCGTTACATCGATGTATCAGTTGTCTGTATAACATCAAGAGACTGAATATGTGGTCCATAGCAATTATTAAACTTCAACATCGACTCTCTAATAATAAGAGACCGCTTCTCATGTGGTCGCTTTCATTGCGTCATTCTTCCATCTTACTTACATATTTTAGTGGGACATGCATGGCTGTGTTGTTACGGAATGTTTTGCGTCTTGTATAACAGGAGAGTCGTAGGTTCTATTCCATCTCCAGCAAATTCTTTGCCATGCTACACAATTTGCTATTACGTGTGAGAAAGACAAGGGGAAAACTGTTTCATTCAAATCATCCCTCTGTTGATACAAAGGCCACTGGACGTATACATTATACCTTCGCACAAAGAACTCATTATCATCATTTACTCATTTTAAACTCTATCACTGAGGAATACTTTGTCGTTTAGCTGCATCGAAGTGATTCACGAGATGATTCACGAGATGATTCAAGAGATGATTCAAGAGATGATTCACGACATGGTGATCCTTATTTAGAAGAGAGAGAAAGTCCTGTCTATGTCCGTCTATCGTCTTATTTGACACACCACAAAAAAGCAACAACACACACCCACACGACACACACACACATGCATATCATGTCATGTCATGATGCATGTCATGTAATGACGCTGGTGAGTGAAGGAGAAGATGAAGATGAGGAGGAGGCAGCACTCAGCGTCTCATTCAGATTCAGCACAACATGTCGTCTCGAGTGAAGAGGACATTGCGCAGTGAAGCGAACGACGGTCATCCGTTCTTTCCGCTTCGTTGACTGCATGGCACCATCTTCAGCACGAGAAGAAGAACAGTTGATGCAACCGATGCTGAAGGAGCGAGCGAGCAAGTGAGAGAGTGAGTGTGAGTGAGATGCAGCCTCGATGATGATGATGATGATTATGATGATGAGGCCAGAGATGCGGGAGTGACGTCTCTCCATCTGCCTCTGCAGCAGCAGCAGTAGATAAATTGGAATTAATCTGAAGACGATTGGGTGGGGCGGGGTTGGGTGGGTGTGGTTGTGTTGGGGTGGTTGGGGTTGGGGTGAGTGGGTGGGGTGTGGGTATTAAGACTGCAGGTGCAGCAGGCGGTCGTAGCAACGACGAGCATTCATTGTGTGTGACAGGTACAAACTGACTTTGCTATGTCATGATGAAATGTTAGACAAGACATTTCAAACGATGTTGTCATCTGATATTTTATTTTCTACGTTTTTTCCCATCGCCTCGTGAGCTGCAGAACAAGTATTATACCTGTCACACGGTGATGCCAATCCATTAGATATAATCTATTCATTTATGTGTGTAGGTTTGCCTTATTTAGACTGCAATCTTAGGCCTATAGTATATATATATATATATATATACATATTTAAGAGAGAGTCAGAGACAAAGACAGAGAGAAAATAGACAGATAGATAGAGATAGAGACATAAACAGAGACATAGACATAGACAGAAACATAGACAGAGTGTCATGAGTTATCTTAAATGGCGAGTTAGCCCTAGCCTATTAAGGAAAGGGTGTCTAGAATATTGTCATCGAAATACTAGAAAACAAAGCATGAACTCGTTTAGAAAATTATTCAGATAAAAAGACAACTGAAATTAAACTAAAAGACATAGTTACATATATAGCAAAAACAGTTTCGTTAATTATAGGCTACGCCTATAGAGCCCTAATCGATGGTCGTGCCCTCCCCCAGACCCCTCCCAACAAAACTTCGCCCCCACTCACGTTTCCGTTCGCATGGAGACAGTTCTGCAGGTGTGAAGAAGTCCTGTTACGCAGTGAAGGGCTTCGGTTGGCTCACTGGTCTGGTTGGTTCTGAAGTCGTCCGTTGGTCCGTTCTCGAACCCAGCGTCGAGAATTCCAGTCCTGCTGGCGTTCCAGCTACGACAGCTGGTCGCGTCTTGTAGAGGAGTGCCAGTTTCTTCCGGCACCGCCCACCTCTGTCGTAGAAGTGGCGGAGAAGATTCCGCTCTCACAGACACCGCCCACGTCTAGCATAGACGTGGTCACGTGGTAGAGAAGTTGCGACGAAGTGGCGGAAAGCGACGGAGAAAATGGCGGGAAAGCGTCCGCCCCTTCTAGACCGTCCTCGTCTGGTAGTAGCACCGTTGTGCTCGGACTTCGCCTGGTAGCACCGTTGTGCCCAGTATTCACCTTCTTGCACCGTTGTGCGTTGTCCTACGCTCGAACGTCCTTCAGCAAAGTTCAGCGTGCATGCCCACTTCGCATCTCCGACCGACGACTGATGACTCCTCGACGACAGCTTCCGACGACTGACCTCCGACGACTGACTCTCCTCCGACGACTGACCCCCAGACAGTCCGTTCTCTTGCCTATATAGGCCTATCTGCCTTCCAGACAGATGACCTTTACCCCCGACACACCTTTTGGACCCAACGACCATCGACGACCATCGATATATTATATAAGCTAGATTATTATAGGTATATCTATATACTATTGTCAAACTGTCATTTAAGCACATAATACTATTATATACGACATAACACAATATAGGTAGGCTATATAATGCATAGGTCTACAACAATGGGCCCAATACTATTTACAAGGGCAACTCGTGACAATGGCCCCCCACTTAAGAGAAAACTAACTTAGCTTTTCTTTACAACTAAAACTAAAACGATTGCCCTGTTAATATCTAGGTTTACTTATCCTAGTTCCTATTTAGGCCTACAGATGGCGGCTTAAAAAATCGGCCCCCACATTTTCAAACCCTTTTTAAAAAGCGTATAATAAAGAAATACGGCTGCAAAATTAAAACCCAGTAAATATTAAACTCCCATTTACTGGATTAGCTCCTTGATGATAGATCAAAGACTGATGATCCATCCGACTTACTCACTCACAACATTTAATAGGCGCATGCTGCTGTGGAAGGCTCAATCACTCCTAACCTAGTCCTCGATTTCCTTGTCCTTCTCCCGTCTCATAGCCTATGGCACAGGATATGGCCTCTTCTTCCCTGCGACATTTAACGTAGGCTGAATCCGATGACCGACTAGTTTGATTCTTCTTAGCACATCACTGAAGATGTCTTGAAATTCTTCCAAGAGGTTTTCAACCTCCTTCTTCTGATCTGCTGACAGCGCATGGCCTATCTCCACATCTTTGTAAGTCTCTTTCTGCAGATTGTTAAACAGTGGCAGATTTCCTTCACCTGTCATCCTCATCTCTGCATCCGACAATTCTTCGACGACAACAGCTGCACCTACAGCTTGCATTTCGTCGTTCACGGTTTCCTCGCTAGGTCTGTTCTCTGTCTCTGGTTGACGCTCATAATAGCGTTTCAGCATGTTCGCATGGAACGTCTTTGCTCGGTGAGGAAACTGGATTACATAATCAGCTTCTCCGAATCGTTTCAGTACTTGAAATGGACCTTTCCATTGCATTTGCAGTTTGTTGCTCTCTGTAGGCAACAGTAGCAGTACTTTATCGCCTGGATCAAACTTTCGAGGCTTGGCATGCTTGTCAAAATTGCGCTTATATTTATCAGCGGCTCTTTGCAGATTTTCTTGCGCTAAATGACAAGTCTCTTGAAGACGATTCCTCAGATCGACAACATACTCATAAGTCGTCTTCTCCTCTGGTTCAGCAATTTCTTTAGTCCACAGTTCTTTCAAGATAGCCATGGATCCTCGCACAGGTCTTCCGTAAATCATCTCAAATGGACTGAATCCCGTACTTTCATTACTGACCTCACGATATGCGAACATCAAAGGATCTAAGTATCGATCCCAATCTTTCACTTTCTCTGCACACATTTTCCGAAGCATTTGTTTGATGACTCCGTTATATCTTTCAACCAATCCACAGTTTTGACTGTGATATGGAGTGCTGAATAATTGTTTTATCGACAGAAGTCGACCTACTTCCTTCATCATTGCTCCTGTGAACTGTGATCCATTGTCCGAGAGCAGCTCCAATGGTGCCCCCATCCTTGAAAAGATGCTAAGCAATGCTTCTGCAACGGAACAGGTGTCAATTTGCTTAAGCGCGATACACTCAGGATAGCGGCTTGCACAATCCACCAATGTTAAAATGTACCGGTGTCCTCGCTCTGAGCATGGAAGTGGTCCAATGAGGTCGACCACGCATCTCTTAAAGACCGTGTCAATTATCGGCATTTTGATCAAAGGCACTTTCTGAACTCGCCCCTTCGGCAAGGTTCTTTGACAAATATCGCAGGATCGACAGTATCTTCCTATATCACTGTAGCATCCTGGCCAAAAGAATTGAGATAGAATTCTCTCTTGAGTTTTGTGAATGCCCAAGTGTCCTCCAAGAATTGAGCTATGGGCTATTTCCATTACTCTGGTTCTCAACCTGGATGGAATTACCAGCTGTTTCACTTCATCGCCGAAGTTATGATGTGGTGATCGAAACTTGCGATACAGCAGTCCTCGTTCCACATCAAAGCGTACGATGCGATCGTCATCGTTCGTTCCAGTCGCTTCTTTCTGTGTAGAATACTCCCAGTATTTCTTCAATGAACTGTCCTCAGCTTGTTCCTTCTTCAACGTCTCCAATGTGACTTCATTCTGAAAGTCTGGAACTCGTAATTGCTTTGGCAGTGCTCTTGCTTTCTCCTTCATCTGTCGGGTTTCAACAGCTGATGTCACATTCAACTGCTCTTCAGTACTCCCCGCCTCTTTCTCTGCGTCAATCAACAAGTCTTGTTCGTGTACTTCAGTACTCTTGTCGAAGGATCTGGGCCGTAGTTCCGCTCCAGAGATATTTCCAATTACAAGGTCGTATAAAGTTTCCTTCATGCAGAGCGCTTTCACTTTCCCTGTGAAGTAGTCCGTTCTGACTTCAATGATAGCGGTTGGCACTTTCCTCGTAGTTTTGTCAATCAGAATGCACAACTCATGTTTCCCAGTCATCTGATTCTTTTTCACCAGCCTCCTGGCTACAACCACTGACGAACATCCGGTGTCTCGAAGCACTTCGACCTGTTGATCTCCTACATAACCAATCGTTGTCTTCATATCAGTTCCGTATTTACCCGGTCTACAGGCTTCAGCTATGACGTGCGCTTTGCAACCACATCTTAGTTCGACATCTTCACCATCGGACAGATTTTTCAACGCCTGACCAGCATTTTCGTCACACCCTTCCTTGACCAGCGTTCCTTCTGGATCGGTTGAAGTTGCGGTCGTTTGGTGCGTTTTCTTATCAACTGCGGAAGATGCTGATTTATCTTCCTTGTTTTCAGCTTTTTTCTTCTGGTTCTGCCGTGCATTTCTAGGCTTCCAGGAAGTCTGCATTCCTGCTGCTTTATGTGACGTATTCATTCTAAACCGACATGAATTATAGGAGTGCCCGTATCGGTTACAAAAAAAACAAGGCCTATCAGTAGCCCCGTTACGTTTTTGGTCTTTCTTTCCAGCCCTCTCATTTTCCTTCGTGAAGTCTGGCTTGAGAAATTTTCCCTCTGTTCTTATTTCTTTCTCTCCGTAGTCCGACTGGTATGACTGTTTTGACTTTACTTCGTGTGCCTCTATGTAGGTCTCCGCTAATTTAGCGAGTTCCTGAAGATCTTTTGGCGCCCTTTCTCTCAAGAACAGCGACAATTCTCTGCTCACCACAGAGAGATACTGCTCCTTTACCAGCAAACTCTTCAGTCCATCAAAGTCTTGAGTGACTTTGGCGAGCTCAATCCATCTCATCAAGTAGCTTTCTAACCTGGTGATGAATTGTTGAGGCGCTTCTCCAGTTTCCGGTCTACAGTTATTAAACCGCTTGTGAAAGCCTTCTTCCGTCATCTGATATCTTTTCAGAAGAGCATCTTTCAATGCGTCGTAATCGTCGTATTGTTCAGGCGGCATACGCGCAAACACATCTAAAGCGCGTCCTTTCAAAAGTGCGGCCAAATAAACTGCCCATTCCTGTCTTTTCCATTTTCGAATAGACGCATATTTCTCAAATCTTCTCAGATAAGCGTCCATATTATCTTTGCCATCCTCAAATGGAGGTAGCTTTGGTCCTTTCCTCGCATTGACTGTAAAATCCGAGGTCCGCTCCTCTTCCTCCTCCTCTTCACCATCCTCTTCAGATGCTGCGTTTTCACTAACACTTCTGATACTAGCCTGCCGTACAGTCTTTCCTTCGAGCTTAGCTTTCTCCAAAGCCATGGACTGTTCATGCTGCTCCTTTTGCATTTCCAATGCTTGCTCGTGCGCCTCCTGTTTCATCTTTCTTTCAAGTTCCAATTTCCTCATGGCGCATTCATCGGCTTCGGCTTTTGCCCGTCTTTCCAAATCTAAGGCTTCGGCTTTTGCCTGCCTCTCCAAATCTAACTTCCTCATGGCGTTTTCTTCGGCTACAGCTTTAGCCTGTTGCTCCATCTCAAACTTCTTGAGTGCGTTTTGTTCTGCTTCCACTTTAGCCTGACGCTCCAGTTCAAACTTGCGCATCTCTCTGTCAGCTGCTCTCTCTTCTCGCTCCAGAATCCGTTTCTGTCGCGCTTCTTCGTCAGCTCTGTGCTTTTCCACAAACTCAAGAAGCTCAGGCCCCTTCAAGCCACTCCTTTCGGCAAGTGCTATCAATTGCTCCATGTTGCAATATAATTAGCCGGCTGGGCTAAACTGAAACAGAATTTCCCCTAAGCGACAAATGCTAGTCTAATCAGTCTAGATAATTACCTTAGACCTCCCTATAGGCGACACTATAGAAGAAGTATGTTTACCTAAGTCTACAACAGATCTTTAAACAATCCCTCTGGCCTATTTTATGCAGCGTGAAACCCCTACGCTATCCTAGCATAAATTATCTTTAGCAATGCTTCAATGCGTTTAGCTAAATCGTTTAATCAGTGTCTAAATCCCCGTATAATTCTATCGAGTCAAATATAGCCTATGTTCCTAATATAACGACCATATCCTAAACAAACTCAACCATCCCACCGCTGCCACCACATTGTCATGAGTTATCTTAAATGGCGAGTTAGCCCTAGCCTATTAAGGAAAGGGTGTCTAGAATATTGTCATCGAAATACTAGAAAACAAAGCATGAACTCGTTTAGAAAATTATTCAGATAAAAAGACAACTGAAATTAAACTAAAAGACATAGTTACATATATAGCAAAAACAGTTTCGTTAATTATAGGCTACGCCTATAGAGCCCTAATCGATGGTCGTGCCCTCCCCCAGACCCCTCCCAACAAAACTTCGCCCCCACTCACGTTTCCGTTCGCATGGAGACAGTTCTGCAGGTGTGAAGAAGTCCTGTTACGCAGTGAAGGGCTTCGGTTGGCTCACTGGTCTGGTTGGTTCTGAAGTCGTCCGTTGGTCCGTTCTCGAACCCAGCGTCGAGAATTCCAGTCCTGCTGGCGTTCCAGCTACGACAGCTGGTCGCGTCTTGTAGAGGAGTGCCAGTTTCTTCCGGCACCGCCCACCTCTGTCGTAGAAGTGGCGGAGAAGATTCCGCTCTCACAGACACCGCCCACGTCTAGCATAGACGTGGTCACGTGGTAGAGAAGTTGCGACGAAGTGGCGGAAAGCGACGGAGAAAATGGCGGGAAAGCGTCCGCCCCTTCTAGACCGTCCTCGTCTGGTAGTAGCACCGTTGTGCTCGGACTTCGCCTGGTAGCACCGTTGTGCCCAGTATTCACCTTCTTGCACCGTTGTGCGTTGTCCTACGCTCGAACGTCCTTCAGCAAAGTTCAGCGTGCATGCCCACTTCGCATCTCCGACCGACGACTGATGACTCCTCGACGACAGCTTCCGACGACTGACCTCCGACGACTGACTCTCCTCCGACGACTGACCCCCAGACAGTCCGTTCTCTTGCCTATATAGGCCTATCTGCCTTCCAGACAGATGACCTTTACCCCCGACACACCTTTTGGACCCAACGACCATCGACGACCATCGATATATTATATAAGCTAGATTATTATAGGTATATCTATATACTATTGTCAAACTGTCATTTAAGCACATAATACTATTATATACGACATAACACAATATAGGTAGGCTATATAATGCATAGGTCTACAACAATGGGCCCAATACTATTTACAAGGGCAACTCGTGACACAGAGACAGAATGAATTACGTTGGACAAGTATCAGTTAAAATATTACTTAAAATTATTTTCCTCTAGTTAGATAATAATTTACTTTGACAAAAAATCAGTTCACCCTGAAATAGTTTCGTTTGCCTTTGCAGAATAACTTGACCTTCCATAGAGGATGATTGTGCAATATAAAGAAGGGGTTGTGCAGTTCTAAATTTCATTTTGAAATGTACTATAAAGAGAACATTCGAAATTCTAAAGAATTTTCGGCAGGTCGTAGGACAGGTCAAGAGTAATAAGTCAGTAGGCCTATATGAAAATTTAATGACCTGTCACGTCCTATGTGGTCGGCGCCGTGACTTAAATAGCTTTTGTGGCGTTGATAGAGGAGTATGAAGACCCAAATTAATGAGACGACCTATTAGTAGTCCTATCTTGAAACCTTTGTTTAAGTGGAGAGTGTGACCACTCTATTGGCCTTGCCTTGTGACCATTTTCTATGTTTACATAAGACGCAGAAATAGCACAACGATTTTGCTGCCAGTCGTGAGCTGCGAAATGTGAGTTTAAGCTTATTATAATGTGGAAAATGAGAAAAGTTTCAACGAAAATTACATTTGATGAGAATTATATTTGATGAGAATTACATTTGATGAGAATTACATTTGATGAGAATTACATTTGATGAGAATTACATTTGATGAGAATTACATTTGATGAGAATTACATTTGATGAGAATTACATTTGATGAGAATTACATTTGATGAGAATTACATTTGATGAGAATTACATTTGATGAGAATTACATTTGATGAGAATTACATTTGATGAGAATTACATTTGATGAGAATTACATTTGATGAGAATTACATTTGATGAGAATTACATTTGATGAGAATTACATTTGATGAGAAGAATATCTGTTTGACCTCTGAGCAGAAACATGATCAATGCAGATAAATTGGTCTTCGATTTGCTTCTGTGGTGGAGTGTGTCTTTCAATTCCACTGCTGCATACCATCTCTTTGTATGTGTCTATCTGTCTGTCTCGGTCTTTGTCTTTGTCTCTAGCTCTGCCTCTGTCTCTCTGTCTCTTTATGGTACTCTGTCTCTGTCTGTCTCTGTTTATGCCACTGTCTCACTGTCTCTGTCTTTGTCTATCTGTCTCTCTGTCTCTGTTTGTCTCTCTCTCTCGCTCTGTCTCTGTCTCTGTCTCTGTCTCTGTCTCTCTGTCTCTCTGTCTCTCTGTCTCTGTCTCTGTCTCTGTCTCTGTCTCTGTCTCTGTCTCTGTCTCTGTCTCTGTCTCTGTCTCTGTCTCTCTCTCTCTCTCTCTCTCTCTCTCTCTCTCTCTCTCTCTCTCTCTCTCTCTCTCTCTTCTCTCTCTCTCTCTCTCTCTCTCTCTCTCTCTCTCTCTCTCTCTCTCTCTCTCTCTCTCTCTCTCTCTCTCTCTCTCTCTAATTGCAAGTGTAGCTGAGCACAAGCTGTGTTTTATTCCTCGTATTTTCTTTCAGTCCACTCTAATCGTCGTCGTCATTGAGTCTCCTTCCGTCGCCACCGCAATCTCGTTAACGAGAAATTATTTTTTTTTGCAGAACTGCGGCTTATAAATATAAATATAAATATAAATATAAAATATAAAATATAAATATAAATATGAATATAATGAGTGGCAAATTAAAAAGAGACGAGACTATCAGCTTTTTATATTCGTAGCTTTGTTTGCATTTTGAACCAGAAAAATAAGAAAACTCTGCTGCATTATACAATATACATGTAGATCAGTTTCCTTTTGTTACAAAAGTCTTTCATGTCTTTCCGGTCTAATTGGAAGCAGAGCGATTCGAAGATTCTTTCTGCTTCTGTCCTAAAACCATCATTCTTTGCAATAATAGGTCGGCATAAAGCTTATGGGGACCGAGGGCTAAATTTACGACCCGAATAATAATTTCTCTTCCTTGCCATTACTGTGTTGGATTTGTGAACCTAATTTATTGAATCACGAGTTGCTTTGTCGTTAAAAGAAACTCTCCAATAATAATGTTTATCTCCACTTAATTAAAAGAATTTCTTTAGTAATAATGTTTATCTCCACTTAATTAAAAGAATTTCTTTGATAATAATGTTTATCTCCACTTAATTAAAAGAATTTCTTTAGTAATAATGTTTATCTCCACTTAATTAAAAGAATTTCTTTAGTAATAATGTTTATCTCCACTTAATTAAAAGAATTTCTTTAGTAATAATGTTTATCTCCACTTAATTAAAAGAATTTCTTTGATAATAATGTTTATCTCCACTTAATTAAAAGAATTTCTTTAGTAATAATGTTTATCTCCACTTAATTAAAAGAATTTCTTTAGTAATAATGTTTATCTCCACTTAATTAAAAGAATTTCTTTGATAATAATGTTTATCTCCGTTTAATTAAAAGAATTTCTCCAATAATAATATTTATCTCCACTTAATTAAAAGAATTTCTTTGATAATAATGTTTATCTCCACTTAATTAAAAGAATAATTTCTTTGATAATAATGTTTATCTCCACTTAATTAAAAGAATTTCTTTAGTAATAATGTTTATCTCCACTTAATTAAAAGAATTTCTTTAGTAATAATGTTTATCTCCACTTAATTAAAAGAATTTCTTTGATAATAATGTTTATCTCCACTTAATTAAAAGAATTTCTTTAGTAATAATGTTTATCTCCACTTAATTAAAAGAATTTCTTTAGTAATAATGTTTATCTCCACTTAATTAAAAGAATTTCTTTAGTAATAATGTTTATCTCCACTTAATTAAAAGAATTTCTTTAGTAATAATGTTTATCTCCACTTAATTAAAAGAATTTCTTTAGTAATAATGTTTATCTCCACTTAATTAAAAGAATTTCTTTGATAATAATATTTATCTCCACTTAATTAAAAGAATTTCTTTGATAATAATGTTTATCTCCACTTAATTAAAAGAATTTCTTTGATAATAATGTTTATCTCCACTTAATTAAAAGAATTTCTTTAGTAATAATGTTTATCTCCACTTAATTAAAAGAATTTCTTTGATAATAATATTTATCTCCACTTAATTAAAAGAATTTCTTTGATAATAATGTTTATCTCCACTTAATTAAAAGAATTTCTTTGATAATAATGTTTATCTCCACTTAATTAAAAGAATTTCTTTGATAATAATGTTTATCTCCACTTAATTAAAAGAATTTCTTTGATAATAATGTTTATCTCCACTTAATTAAAAGAATTTCTTTGATAATAATGTTTATCTCCACTTAATTAAAAGAATTTCTTTGATAATAATATTTATCTCCACTTAATTAAAAGAATTTCTTTGATAATAATGTTTATCTCCACTTAATTAAAAGAATTTCTTTGATAATAATATTTATCTCCACTTAATTAAAAGAATTTCTTTAGTAATAATGTTTATCTCCACTTAATTAAATCATTCTCTTTAATTATAATATTTATTTCTCTTCAATAATGATATTTATCTTCACCGAATTACATGATTCTGTTTGGTAATAAATGTTTATTCCCATCTAATTAAAAGATTAGTTTTAAGTCCATAGAGCAAAGTTAAATGCATTATTATAGTCTTTGCGCAATTGTCTGACAAGAGTCTTCGACAGTGATTATATTTAAAAGATAATTATTAATGATCGAGAGCTGAGAAAAATTAATGCGTCGAATAGGGCATTAGAGGCGAGCACGATCGTGGTGATAGAATATGGTAACACTGGAAGACATGCAATAGTGACGTATACGGTATACGAGGAGAAGGATAAGGAGATGAAGGCGAAGAAGGAGGAGAAGAAGATGTGGGAGAAGGGGAGAAGATGATGATGATGAAGAGTCGATGACGACATGGTCAACAATGGTTCTTTTGTTTGCGATACATTCGATCATTCTTTGTTATGAGGATTCAATTAGTTGCTGTCAGTCGCGATTCGTCCTTTTCTTAGACGGACGACTTCTTCGTGGAACAAGAAAAAAGTTCTCCACTCTTTTCTCTCGCACCGTTGACTTCTCCACATCCATCTTTCCTCATCTCCTTCCTTTGACACTTTTGATAACGCTCCGTTGACACTCTGATAACGCTCCGTTGACACTTTGATAACGCTCCGTTGACGCTAAGTTTCTCGGATCGACGAAACCAGATCATCGATACATCCCGACGACAGAGATTCGTTGTGGAAAATCGCTCCATCCGTCCTTCTGTCCTTCCTTCTGTCCTTACATCTGTCCTTCCTTCTGTCCTTCCATCCGTCCGTCCTTCTGTCCGTCCGTCCTTCCATCCGTCCGTCCTTCCATCCGTCCGTCCTTCCATCCGTCCGTCCTTCCATCCGTCCGTCCTTCCATCCATCCGTCCTTCCATCCGTCCTTCCATCCGTCCTTCCATCCGTCCGTCCTTCTGTCCTTCCATCCATCCGTCCTTCTGTCCTTCCATCCATCCGTCCTTCTGTCCTTCCATCCATCCGTCCTTCCATCCGTCCGTCCTTCCATCCGTCCTTCCATCCGTCCTTCCATCCGTCCGTCCTTCTGTCCTTCCATCCATCCGTCCTTCTGTCCTTCCATCCATCCGTCCTTCTGTCCTTCCATCCATCCGTCCTTCCATCCGTCCGTCCTTCCATCCATCCGTCCTTCCATCCGTCCTTCCATCCGTCCTTCCATCCGTCCGTCCTTCTGTCCTTCCATCCATCCGTCCTTCTGTCCTTCCATCCATCCGTCCTTCTGTCCTTCCATCCATCCGTCCTTCCATCCGTCCGTCCTTCCATCCGTCCTTCCATCCGTCCTTCCATCCGTCCTTCCATCCGTCCGTCCTTCTGTCCTTCCATCCATCCGTCCTTCTGTCCTTCCATCCATCCGTCCTTCTGTCCTTCCATCCATCCGTCCTTCCATCCGTCCGTCCTTCCATCCGTCCTTCCATCCGTCCTTCCATCCGTCCGTCCTTCTGTCCTTCCATCCATCCGTCCTTCTGTCCTTTCATCCATCTGTCCTTCCAATCGTCCTTCCATTCGTCCTTCTCGTCCTCTGCGTCCTTCCATTCGTCTGTCTTTTTGTCTATTAAACGCCCACTTGATTGATCGATCTCCCACTTGAATGCAAACAGTGACACCCATGCATGCAGAAGTGGCACCACGGCTGATGTTGCTGCTGATGCTGCTGATGCTGCTCATGCTGCTGATGATGATGATGCTGATGCTGCTGCTGCTGCTGCTTATGATGATGATGATGATGATGATGATGATGATGATGATGATGATAATGATGATGATGATGATGATGATGATCATGATGCTGATGCTGATGTCGTGGTTCACTGATGTAAAGATGCTGATGTGAATAGTGATTATTATAATAATAACCGTCTTCTTCTTTTTCCTCTTTTCCAGGCCGGTCACCCTCCACCACCGTTGCTGCAGGAAAGAGGAGGAGGAGGACAACACAAGGGAAGCAGTGATGTGGAGAAGGAGAGCGTGCACTCCGTCGAAGGGTCGGTCACGGACAGCGGTCGAGGTCCGAGTGAAGAAGGAGAGGCTGGTGGTCACGTGAGACACAATCGAGAGCGATGCATCCCACCACCACCGCCACCACCGCGAGGGGCGTACTGGCTCCAGCCTCTCAAGTCTTCATCACAATGTGCTGCTGCCTCTTCCTCCGCCATCACCGGGGGACATAGCCATCCAATGGTCCGCTTCCAGGGCCTCGTGCCTACGCCAGAGGAAAGGACGTCGGAGGCGAGGTCTCCTCCAACTCCTGCCTCTGCTCGTCTTCCTCCATTAGGAGGAGGAGGAGGAGGAAGTGGAGGTGATGTTGGTGGACTCGGTCAGAGCAGGACTCTGCCGTACAGAAAGCAACATCAACATCAACAACAACAACAACAACAGCAACACAGTCTGCTGCTGAAAGACACGAGCGCTTCATCAACATCATCCGCTGAACTCGGTATCTATATCGACCGACTTCTATCCAACTCTTACCTGAACAACGCAGGACGCGCTCAACAACAGCAGCATCAGCAACATCAGCATCAGCAGCCACAGCAGCAGCAACAGCATCAGCAGCAGCATCAGCAGCAGCAACATCCGGTTGGTCATGAAGCACAGACGATGCGAAGACAAAGGACATATGACTGCGCATACGATAGACTCATTCCCACGACCAACCCCATCCTCCCACTCACTTCATCCTCATCCTCATCTCCATCTGCCTCTGTATCCGCCGCTGCTGGTATCATCGCTGGACCAGATGTCATTGTCTGATCTTCGTTTCATCTGATCAGTGGAACAGAAGTCAAGTCGTTCAGAACAATGGCCATTGTCTAACCGCTGGATCTGTGTTCAAGACAATTATAGACCGTTGACACGTTGCGTTCTGCTCATCTGCTACGTCTGTCAATCTGTCAATCATCAAACGATAATATTGACTTGACGCTGGAGCGTCATCGTTTGATGCTTTGCGCATAAGACACTGGCGCTATAGAAGTTGCTAATTATAAAACAATTGACTGACCGCTTCAGGCTGACCACGTGATACCTGGATAAGCCCTTCATCATGCATATTCAATTCATACTCCTTCATTATGCATATTTATACCTCTTCATCATACATATTCATATCCCCTCATCATGCATATTCATACCTCTTCATCATGCATATTCATGCCTCTTCATCATACATATTCATACCTCTTCATCATACATATTCATATCCCTTCATCATGCATATTCATACCTCTTCATCATACATATTCATATCCCTTCATCATGCATATTCATACCTCTTCATCATACATATTCATATCCCGTCATCGTGCATATTCTTGGTTGAAACATTAGATGACGATTCATGAATTGAATTGATATTAAAAATTCCGGTGCTAGCAGAGTCTTTGTTACCATGATATTATAGTCAACAATTATACTGCCATCTCTCATAATATGTATGTATATACATGTATAATTATATATATACTATATGCACATATATATAAAAATATAATTATATACATACCGTGATATATTCAACAATACTGTCATCTCTCATAATATGTATATGTACATGTATATAGATATATGTACTAGGCTGGAGCTTATTTTTTTACTTGTGAAATGTGATTTTCGTACCCCCTCCGTTTTTTTCTGTATATGAAATAAAAATTCTGGCAAAATATCAGTACCATTGAACAATATTTAGGGGTAGCTCAATGATGGTGAAGTTTTTGATACCAGAGCTGTGGCAGCCTTTATATTTCGGATACCACTGAAACTAGCATTTTATTTCTTAATTAATTCTCATCATAAATAAATAGCCAAATCTTATTTGCTAAGTAAATTGTAACATTTTCCAATCATACACTCACTTAGATCACATTGTTTTGCTGACAAGACACAATTTCCATGAATTCATATTACAGACATGTTTAGACTTGTAAGCAACACTGATGCAGCAGTAGCTGCAGTATATTTGTTTAACAGCTGGAGGCATTGTATAGAGTAGAACACCGAGCTCAGAGATAAGTAAATATAAAAAAGAGTTGACAGGGTAACACTCCACTTGTTGTTCACTGGGACGGCAAGCTGATCCCTGATCATACTGAAAAAGAGGTCGATCGCCTGCCAGTATTGGTTTCAGGAAAGGACTTTCTCAGCTACTCACAGTTGCCAAGCTTCCATCTGGAACAGGCGAGGCTCAGGCTGTTGCTGTCTTTGGAGCCATTGAAGACTGGGGCATATCCAACAGCATCCGAGCTATGTGTTTTGATACGACCAGCTCAAACTCTGGTCGAATCGCTGGAGCCTGTGTCCTCCTCGAGAAGAAGCTTGAGAAGGAGCTCTTGTCACTGGCTTGCAGGCATCACATTATGGAATTGATAGTTGGTGTAGTGTTCAAAGTGTGCTTGGGGCCCACCACATCTTCTCCGCAGGTTGCACTCTTCAAACGCTTCCAGAAAAATTGGGGACTCATAGACACAGCCAAGTATGAAGCAGGAATTTCAGCTCATGACGTGGCAGCTCTTGTGGAAGACATGAAGCTAGACAATCGATTATGCCAACAAGCATCTTCAACAGTCATCCAAGAAATCTTTATAAAGAATTCTTGGAACTTGCAATTGTCTTTCTTGGTGCTGCTCCATCCACAGGAGTGCGATTCATGTCACTCGGAGCAATGCACCATGCCCGATGGATGTCCAAAGTCATATACAGTCTCAAAATCTGGATGTTCAAGACTCAATTCAAACTGACTCCTGCAGACGAGAGAGGATTACGGGATGTATTTGTGTTTGCAATACGTGTCTACCTGAAAGCTTGGATCTCCGCACCTCAAGCATCACATGCTCCTTACAAAGGCCTGCTGCTTCTGAACTCACTACACTGCTTGATTACTTATCAATCCATTCAGCCATCTCAAAGGCAACATCGCACGTTTTTGAATCACTTGTGGTACATGTCACAGGAACTGGTGAGCCTGGCTTTCTTCGACCGTCGAGTCAGTTCATCAACGAAGAGACTGATGGTGAGTGCCATGCAAAATAGAGCAAGCCGAGATAAGGACCATTCCAAGCGAATCACAATTGCTCTGGATTCCTTCAAGGATAAGAACTTGGAAGATTTTGTCACAGCCCAGTCAATGACACTGATCCAAATGCTGGAACTTCCAGACGGATTTCTCGCAGTTGATACGGACTTGTGGGAAGATAGAGATGACTACAAGCAGGCTACAGAAACAGTGGAGTCTCTGAAAGTTGTCAATGACTATGCTGAACGTGGAGTGGCGCTCATTCAGGAGTACAGTGGATTATTAACCCGTGATGAAACACAGCTGCAGTTCCTGCTGCAAGTTGTCGAGGACCATCGTAAAATGTATCCTGATAGCAGGAAACAGCCTCTGTCCGGGTTGCCATGAAAACAAGAGATCCATGAGTTTGCTGGACTTTGTGAGACTTATGCTATAGAATCTGATATACTCTGTTAAAGAATTTTTGAGCAGTGTGTTTTCGTTCAAAAGTAAATATTGTGTTCAGTTTAAAAGAAATATCCGACGTAGTTCGCAGAATTTTCGTCGTTTTCGTAATATCTTAGGGAATTGAGCTACCTCTAAACATACGAATTCACTGCTCAAACTTTTTTCACATTGTTTCTATATAATAAGGAACAGATTTGGGGGGTACGACTTTCAAATATTAAATTTTTTCTTTTTTTAATTTCTTAAGCTCCAGCCTAATGGTGATGCTATGGATTAATATACAGCGTGGATGAAAAGCATCCTCCGCACTGCCCCCAACTTCCCATTCTTCCACCTTCCCCGTGGCA
>OX243825.1:318269-376238 GCA_945859605.1 Lumbricus rubellus | reverse complement strand
TTTTTATAATGCCACCAAATTTTATATGCATTGCTTGTTTTAGAAATGAAACATTTTAAATAAGCCACACTGTGACTTATATAAACAAATTCGATCGAATAATCGGATTTCTCAATGTTTTTTTTAAATTTTTACCCCCGAAAGAAGGCCTGGCGCAAGTGCGCCAGTTGCGCCATGGTTAATCTGGCACTGCTCCTCCTCCTCACCTTCCTCCTCCTTCTTCTCCACCTCTTTCTCCTTTTCCTCCTCCTTGTCATCCTCTTCTTCCTCCTCTCCTCCTCCTCCTCCTCCTACTCGTCTGACGGCAATTTCAACCCAACATCTGCAAAAACCTTTTCAGTGTCAACTCTGTCAGCCTTCTCCTCCTCCGTCTTCTCCTCCTCTTTTTCTTCTTCTTCTTCTTCCTTTTCTTCTTCTTCTTCTTCTTCTTCTTCTTCTTCCTCCTCTTATTCCTCTTTTTCTGCCCCTCCCTACTTCTTCTTTCTATTTTCCTCTTCCTCCTCCCAATTCTTCCCTCCTCTGTCTTCCTTTCACGTGTCGTCGCCGTTTCTAAGTCACGTGACAACTACTGGCAAAAGATCCGGACGACATCAACCGTCATGCTTTGCGCCAGACGACTTCCGGGAGCGAAAGGAAAGATGGTTGAAGAGGGAAACGCATCGACAGACGAACGTTTGATGGATGGAAGAGAAAAAGGATGTAAGAAAGAGAGGATGGATAGGTTGGAGTGGAAAGTGGAGAAGGATGGATGGAGGAGGTGGAGGAGACGATGTCACGTGACAAAGCAGTCCAAGTCCAAATGAAGTCGATGACCTTCATCTCTCAATATCACCATATATATATATAATATATATATATAATTATATATATATATTATATATATATATATTATAGCATTATATCACACTTTCACTTGCTCTCAACAGATGACTACGCTTCTCTCCCTCCCTCCCTCCCTCCCTCCCTCTCTCTCTCTCTCTCTCTCTCTCTCTCTCTCTCTCTCTCTCTCTGTCTCTGTCTCTGTCTGTCTGTCTGTCTCTCTCTCTGTGTATGTTTCCCTCTCATTCTTTCCTGCTCTCTTTTTGTCTTTCTTTTTCTTTTCTATCTATCTATCTATCCATTCATCTATCTATCTATCTATCTATCTATCTATCTATCTATCTATCTATATATCTATCTATCTATCTATCTATCTATCTATCTATCTATCTATCTATCTATCTATCTATCTATCTATCTATCTATCTATCTATCTATCTATCTATCTATCTATCTATCTCTGGAAGAGACTGTATCTCTCTCTGTCTATCTATCTATCTATCTATCTATCTATCTATCTATCTATCTATCTATCTATCTATCCGTCCGTCCGCCCATCTGTCTATCTTCCACATTTCAACTCTCCCTCTCTCCCATATTCCCTTAAATCCGATTCCATAATTTTCTCTTCATTTTCGTCAACACGTTCACTCAACCAATCGAACCAAAGACACGCGTCCATCCAGCCTTTCCACCCCCCCCCCCCTCTTCCCGACCTCACCCTTCCCTCTCCGACCGTCGACCTTGCAGAGTGGTACAAGAAATCTTGTACCGGGATTCAGGTTTCAAAGAAAAGCGAGACATCCTCACCAACAAATGACACCCTCCCTCCTATCCTCCCTATCATCCTTATCCTCCTACTCCTCTTCTCTTCTTCCTCCTCCTCTTCTTCTCCTCTTCTTCCTACTCAGTTTCATATTTCTCTTCCTCCATAGACACTCCTATTCCTTCTCCTCTTCCCTCTTCATCCTTGCTGACCTCTTTCACCTCTCGTGCTTCTCTCGATGTTCGATTCTAATATTTCCGATTTCTCTGCAGATCCGGTTCTCTTATCAATTTCAGCCAATCGCTCATCGCTTCAATCTTCACAATCATGTCTGACTACATGTAGATCTGCAATTGTATGTGTATGTGTGTGTGTCTGTTCGTCTGTGTCTTTAGATATATGTGTACGTGTATGTCTGTTCGTCTGTGTCTTTAGATGTATGTGTACGTGTGTGTGGGGGACATGGACATCTCTGGGGGGGGGACTTTCCCACTGGAGAAGTATGGATTAAACACGCTGTATATATATATATATATATATACATATTATTATAATTTTATGTAATATATATATATATATTATATGTAATATATATATATTTGCTATCACGATGGTCGCAAAAAAAACTACAGATTTGAAATCAGAAGAGAGACTGATTGGAATCTTAGAAAAAAAGACAATTCACAAGAAGAAGAGAAGCAACAGCATCGGCGGCGATAGTTACAGTAGCATCGATCTCTCATCATATCAGTAAAAGACAATGAGATGAAAAACTCTTTGTTTGATTCTCACTCAATAGATACGCTGAAGATATCCATCCGTCCATCCTTTCCATGCATAATGCACAATAATTATAATTATACTGGAAAACTTCTATAGCGCCAGCTGCACACTGTGCCTGGCGCTACGTCACGACTATAGTTATGATTCGCGAATCAAATTGGAGAAGTAAACGTTTCGTGAGTTATTGTTAAAGATGTCATTGTGTTCGTTAACTCACAAACCTCTTTAGCCGAAACAACATCAGTAGCAAACAGGTTCTGAAGAACGGAGACAAGCGGAGACAGACAGAGAAAGAAAGAGACAGACAGAGAAAGAAAGAGACAGACAGACAGACAGACAGATAGAGACAGACAGAGACAGACATAACTATAGATAGAGCTTTAGTGAATTGACTGTCAGGTCAAACTACATGTACATCTAAAGCTCTTTATTCTTCTTCCTCCGTCGGATGTGAACCTCACAACTGACCTGCGCTTGTCACTTGCACGAGGTCCATTATACCCACCATACCCCCACCTAACGCTGCATCCTCCTCTCCACCTCTGTCTCATCCGGTCTTCCCTCCATCCCTCCCTCCCCCCATCCACCCCTCCTCTCCCCTCTCTCTTCAATCCGTTACTCCGACAAACGAGAGGGCTGCGAGGTACACAGAGGCAAAGGCAACAAAAGGATTATAAGGGAAAGAATTGTTAGAGACTCATGGAGGCAAAAACGGTCAGACATCATAAAACGATCAACAGAGAAATGCAAAGGAAATTGACGAACAGATATAATATAGCGGAGAACAAAAGGACAGACGGATGGATTAATGAAAGGATGGATGGATGGATGAAAAGATGGATAGAAGGATGAATGAAAGGATGAATGGATGGATAGTTGGATAGATGAATTGACTGATGGATAGATAGAAGGTTTTTAATAATTGTTCTTCAAATAATCGCCTGAGGTGCTGCTGCATGTCTGCCGAAGAATCGTCGATTCTCTTGTATTTGTTTTTAGACAAAGTCAACTTCGTTCGTTTCGTTCAATCTTCGCAAATCGAAGAAACACAACGATGGCGCGTATAGGCGTATTCCTCGTCTCCTCCGTTTGTTTAGCTCCTTCATAGAAATTCATATCCGAATAAATAATACGAAATGATCAATCGTTTCGAGTGGCGTTGACTGTATCATCCAAAGCAGAGTTCTTTGATATTCTAGAGATTTTTGTAACTTCCATTTGATCTATTCAATGTCTTTTCAGATCATGGATCACTGAATGATAATCTGATCATCAGTTTACGATTTGCTCTCTCCTAATCTTAATCTTAATCTTCAAATTTCCAAGCGCTACTCGAAAGACAAGCGCAGGGCACCAGCTTATTCACGAGCGCTGACTGTCATCTCCTCAGCCATCAAGAATCTCTGGTACAAATTTGATTCGATCATCATTTTGCCTTTCTTCCAAAAACATCGAAACAAATTCTCTGCATTTGTCAAGATGCTAAATCTGAAATAGAACTCCTGATCCCCCTTCTCGATTTGTTGTGGAGCATCATAAATCTGAAATTCCTTTCCCTAAGGACATCGATGAGAAGATATTCGAATTTCAGTCGCAATGGAAGTGAATTATTATCAGAGGACAGACGACGACGACGTCAAAATAAGATGGACGGATGATGATGAAACTGGAGCACACACACGTTTCTTGGATTTCTGCTTTTCAACGTATCATCGGATATTCTACATGCAACAATTCAACATTCGGTGGTTAATATGATTTCTGTTTCGTCTGTAGTAAAGTTGTCTCCAATGTCACACGAACGAAAACTTAGACGACATAAAAATATGTTCTACATGAAGAACGAGAGAAGAAAGAAAGAAACGATGGAAAATAGTTAAGTTAGTTTAGATGTATCCATCCTACGTACCATGCAACGAAATGTCTACACTCTTCAGCAAAATTATCATCCAACAGCAAAAGAATCAATGAAGCCAGATGATGATTAGTTCTATTATGCACTGTAGGCATTGCATGTACACTTTGCTGTAGAATAGTCAAGTGAAATGAAAAACTGTTAGCATCATTCTACTGATGAGGAAGACATAGCTCATCATCATCATCAACAACAACAACAACAACAACAACATCGTCATCATCATCATCATCATCATCATCAACAACAACAACATCATCATCGTCATCAATCGATCGACAGATGGTCTAAGTCTCTTCATCAATGCACCATAGAATGTGCACTCTACATGTCGTCCTTAAGACGATGACGACGACATCGACGTTGTCATAGCAACGGAAGTCAAAGTTCATTGAGTGCATAGTCAACAACTCATTTGTGATGATCAGCAATTGACAATTGACTCAAGACTTGAAGTTGGATTCAATTTCTAATTTCAATTAATATATCTACAATTCAAGACGGATACACAGACATACATACAGACAGCAGACAGAGAGGTAGACATACAGACAGAGACATAGACAGACAAACAGACAGAGACAGAGACAGAGACATAGACAGACAGACAGAGACATAGAGAGACCTTCTAAAGACGAACGATTCATGATATCGAGATAAGAGAAGACTTTTGTCGCATGTACAACTAGCTGGGGTACCCGGCGTTGCCCGGAAAATTTAGGATTCGACCCGCTCCGGCAACTACCCAACCACACCCCACCTCCACCTCAAACCCCCACCCCACCCCGTACACACACCCCCTCCATCCGCCCCGGCTTCACCCCTCCACGCCACCTCCACCCCATCCTCACCACACCCCACCTCCATCCCCACCTCCACCCCCCCACCCCGCACACCCCGCCCCTCAACCCGCCCCCGCTTCACACCTCGACCCCAACTCCACCACCCACCCTCACCACACCCATCTCCACCCCTACTCCACCTCCAAACCCCCACCACCCGTCCACCCCGCCCCGTTCACCCGCCCTATCCCACTCCCTCCACCTCCACCCCACCCTACCCTCACCCCTACTCTACACCCCACCACCCGAACCCCGAGCCCAAGCCAGTTTCCACCCCACCCACACCCTCCACCAACCCACCAACCCCCACCTCATCCACGCCCAAAAGCCCCACAACCCTCCGACCTCCAATGGTACGCCATCGGTGAAATTTTGGTTTTCGGGAAAAATTTTCCTCCCACCCCACCCCCACACCCACCCCAAACTCACCCACCCGACAACACCCCACCAAACTCCGACCTCTCCAGCGGTACGCTACCCGTGAAATTTGGCTTTTCGGGAAAAAATCTCTCCCACCTCCCCGAAAAATTTCCTCCCACACCCCTCCCACGACCCCCTCGCCAACCCCACAACACACCACCACTAACTCCAACCTCCACAGGTAGGCCTACGCGTAAATTGACTATAATTATAGTAGGACTTTACAGCAAAGCGGATTGGAAAATCATATACATCAGCTGTGTTTATATAATGGCCATGCAAGCGTTTTAAAAGGTGTTTAATAAATGTAGGGTTTTTGCCCCCACCGTAGCCCCCATGGTGGGGGAGATTCGCCAACAACTCTACTGGGTGGTTCCGATGGCCCTCTGTCTAGGTGCAAAGTTTAAAATCAATAGCTGCGTTTTAGTGAAAAAAAATTGGGGGGTTTCGCCCCCCACCCTGGCCCCCATGGTGGTAGAGAATCGACAACCCCTCCACTGGGTGTCCGACGCCGAGACGGACAGAGTAGTGAAGGTTTGGAGTGAAAAGGTCAAAAACTGTTGAAATGCATTCCGGTCAAACACACACACAGACAGACAGACAGACACACAGACAGACAGACAGAGTCCTCTCTTTATTAATATAGATGTAATATAATTTATACGACTGCTGGAGATTAAAACAATTCGACTTTTCTATAAATTTTCTTTCTTTCGTTAAATCTTTTTATCTTTTCGTCGTAATCCTATTTCGTTCATCCTCTGAATCTTCTGCGATGTTCTATCATTCTACTAAACTCTTTGTTTTATGAGTTTTCTCCAGAGTCTAACACTTCTTATCAACCGGTCGAAATAAAACTCCTCACTTCCATAGTATTCCTCCTTCTTATCTCCCTCCACCTTCTCCTCATCTTCCTTTTCTCCAACCCTTTCCTTTTCCTCCTCTCAGCTCCCTTCTTCTTCCATTCCGCTTCTTCTCTTCCTCTTTCTCAACTCCTCCTTTTCCTCTTCCTCCTTTTCTCATTCCTCTCTCTCCTCTTCAACTTCCTTCTCCTAAATCTTCTTCACGTCTACGTGTTCTTCATCACTACATAATACTTCCCTCAGTCATTCTTTCCTCCTCCATTCCTTTCATCCATCCTTCCTTCATTCGTTCCAAACTTGCTTTATCCTTCGGTCCATCCTTCCATCCTTCTTTCATTCTTGCGTTTCTTGATATTTAAGAAATAATATTGCTCCATAAATACGTCGTCCACTTCTCTGTCACTCTCTGTCGCTCCCTGTCACCTTATGTCACTCTCTGTCACTCTCTGTCGTTCTCTGTCACTTTATGTCACTCTCTGTCACTCTCTGTCGGCGACAGAGAGCGACAGACTGTCGCTCTCTGTCACTCTCTGTCACTTTATGTCACTCTCTGTCACTCTCTGTCGGCGACAGAGAGCGACAGACTGTCGCTCTCTGTCACTCTCTGTCACTTTATGTCACTCTCTGTCACTCTCTGTCGGCCACCTGTCGACCGCTGATCGAACAATTAAATGCGAACGAAAGAAGAGTCGAGACCACGTGATTGGAACACGTGACTGCCTGTCTGTCAATCAAATTGACTCAATCAGTAATCAACAGAATGAAGGAAACCAAAGAACGAAACACGTGATCAAACATTTGACTGAAAGACATAGACTACTTACTTACTCACTTATTTACTTGCTTGCTTGCTTACTGACTTACTGACGAACTAACTTACTTACTTACTTATTTACCTACTTACTCGCTGACGTATGCAATGATGACCAACTGGAGATGAGATGACCAATTGACCATCGCTACAGATGACCACTACATGTAAGTGGAAGAACAGAGCTGAACACAATTATTATAATAATTGTAGATGAGCAAGTGGCATAAAACTGACCAGTGTAGTTATGGATTTGTGGCGAAGAGTTGACCAACACCTGCTGCAAATGAAAAGAGCAGGGGGAGAGAGAGGGAAGAATGGAGGGGAGGAGAGAGATGGAGGGCGATTAAGTAGAGGGGTGGAGGGGGAGTGGAGGAAGTGGAAGGGAATGAGGGAGGTGGGTTTGATGGGGTGAGGTGGATGGGGGTGGGTTGGATGGGGGGTTGGTTGTATGGGGTGGATTGGATGGGGGGTTGGTTGTATGGGGGTGGGTTGGATGGGGTGGGTTGGATGGGGATGGGTTGGATGGGGGTGGATGGGGTGAGTGTGTTGCAGGTGCAGTGGACGTCATCTGGCGGCCAGTTAAGGAACAACAAATCAGACGACGATAAAGAACGGAAGCCGGAAGTTAACGGCCATTGGCTGCCACACTAAGGCGGTTTTTATAGCGCCTATTGTGACAAACAAACAACGCATACAAACGATGACAGAGACAGCGACAGCAGAAACAACGAAGACATCAACACATAGATATAGACAGACAGACAGAAATACAGACAGACAGACAGACAGACAGACATACAGACATACATACAGACAGACAGACAGACATACAGACAGACAGACATACAGACAGACAGACGATCAAGGTGCTTTGCATAGAAAAACTGAGTATTTATCGCAGGCAAAATCATATTAGGCCATACAGTGCAATACCATAATTAATCCATTCGATGTCATGCAATTTACTACATGTATGCTATGCCATTTCACGCCAATGCATGCCATACAATGCCATTCTATGCCATTCCATGCCATTCTATGCCATTCCATGCCATTCTATGCCATTCCATGCCATTCTATGCCATTCCATGCCATTCCATGCCATTCCATGCCACTCCATGCCATACAATGCCATTCTGCAGTATGCCATTCCATGCCATTCCATGCCATACAATGCCATTCTGCAGTATGCCATTCCATGCCATTCAATGCCATACAATGCCATTCTGCAGTATGCCATTCCATGCCATACAATGCCATTCTGCAGTATGCCATTCCATGCCATACAATGCCATTCTGCAGTATGTCATTCCATGCCATTCCATGCCATACAATGCCATTCTATGCCATTCCATGCCATTCTATGCCATTCCATGCCATTCTATGCCATTCCATGCCATTCTATGCCATTCCATGCCATTCCATGCCATTCCATGCCATTCCATGCCATTCTATGCCATTCCATGCCATTCCATGCCATACAATGCCATTCTATGCCATTCCATGCCATTCTATGCCATTCCATGCCATTCTATGCCATTCCATGCCATTCTATGCCATTCCATGCCATTCCATGCCATACAATGCTATTCTATGCCATTCCATGCCATTCTATGCCATTCCATGCCTATCTATGCCATTCCATGCCATTCTATGCCATTCCATGCCATTCCATGCCATACAATGCCAGTCTGCAGTATGCCATTCCATGCCACTCCATGCCATACAATGCCATTCTGCAGTATGCCATTCCATGCCATTCCATGCCATACAATGCCATTCTGCAGTATGCCATTCCATGCCATTCAATGCCATACAATGCCATTCTGCAGTATGCCATTCCATGCCATACAATGCCATTCTGCAGTATGCCATTCCATGCCATACAATGCCATTCTGCAGTATGTCATTCCATGCCATTCCATGCCATACAATGCCATTCCATGCCATTCTATGCCATTCCATGCCATTCTATGCCATTCCATGCCATTCTATGCCATTCCATGCCATTCCATGCCATTCCATGCCACTCCATGCCATACAATGCCATTCTGCAGTATGCCATTCCATGCCATTCCATGCCATACAATGCCATTCTGCAGTATGCCATTCCATGCCATTCAATGCCATACAATGCCATTCTGCAGTATGCCATTCCATGCCATACAATGCCATTCTGCAGTATGCCATTCCATGCCATACAATGCCATTCTGCAGTATGTCATTTCATGCCATTCCATGCCAAACAATGCCATTCTATGCCATTCCATGCCATTCTATGCCATTCCATGCCATTCTATGCCATTCCATGCCATTCTATGCCATTCCATGCCATTCCATGCCATTCCATGCCATTCTATGCCATTCCATGCCATTCCATGCCATACAATGCCATTCTATGCCATTCCATGCCATTCTATGCCATTCCATGCCATTCTATGCCATTCCATGCCATTCTATGCCATTCCATGCCATTCCATGCCATACAATGCCATTCTATGCCATTCCATGCCATTCTATGCCATTCCATGCCATTCTATGCCATTCCATGCCATTCCATGCCATACAATGCCATTCTGCAGTATGCCATTCCATGCCACTCCATGCCATACAATGCCATTCTGCAGTATGCCATTCCATGCCATTCCATGCCATACAATGCCATTCTGCAGTATGCCATTCCATGCCATTCAATGCCATACAATGCCATTCTGCAGTATGCCATTCCATGCCATACAATGCCATTCTGCAGTATGCCATTCCATGCCATACAATGCCATTCTGCAGTATGTCATTCCATGCCATTCCATGCCATACAATGCCATTCCGTGTCATACAATGCCATACAATGCCATTCCATGCCATTCTATGCCATTCCATGCCATACAATGCCATTCTGCAGTATGCCATTCCATGCCATTCCATGCCATACAATGCCAATCTGCAGTATGCCATTCCATGCCATACAACGCCATTCTGCAGTATGCCATTCCATGCCATTCCATGCCATACAATGCCATTCTGCAGTATGCCATTCCATGCCATTCCATGCCATACAATGCCATTCTGCAGTATGCCATTCCATGCCATTCCATGCCATACAATGCCATTCTGCAGTATGCCATTCCATGCCATTCCATGCCATACAATGCCATTCTGCAGTATGCCATTCCATGCCATTCCATGCCATACAATGCCATTCTGCAGTATGCCATTCCATGCCATACAATGCCATTCTGCAGTATGCCATTCCATGCCATACAATGCCATTCTGCAGTATGCCATTCCATGCCATACAATGCCATTCTGCAGTATGCCATTCCATGCCATTCCATGCCATACAATGCCATTCTGCAGTATGCCATTCCATGCCATACAATGCCATTCTGCAGTATGCCATTCCATGCCATACAATGCCATTCTGCAGTATGCCATTCCATGCCATACAATGCCATTCTGCAGTATGCCATTCCATGCCATTCCATGCCATACAATGCCATTCTGCAGTATGCCATTCTATGCCATTCCATGCCATACAATGCCATTCTGCAGTATGCCATTCCATGCCATTCCATGCCATACAATGCCATTCTGCAGTATGCCATTCCATGCCATACAATGCCATTCTGCAGTATGCCATTCCATGCCATACAATGCCATTCTGCAGTATACCATTCCATGCCATACAATGCGATTCTGCAGTATGTCATTCCATGCCAGTCCATGCCACACAATGCCATTCCGTGTCATACAATGCCATACAATGCCATTCTATGCCATTCTATGCCATTCCATGCCATACAATGCCATTCTGTAGTATGCCATTCCATGCCATTCCATGCTATACAATGCCATTCTGCAGTATGCCATTCCATGCCATTCCATGCCATACAATGCCATTCTGCAGTACGCTATTCCATGCCATTCCATGCATAGGCGTAGGGGACATTTCAGGAGTGTGGGGGGGGGGGGGGCAAAAGTTTAAACTTTTTCCCGAAAAATGTGAAGACTTTTTTTTATTGTCCGGCCGAAAATTTCCGTAACTGTTACTGTCACAAGTCTTTTCCCTCTTCTTCTCTACGTGTGACCTTCAGTCTCTTCGGAAGCTTCTTCGTATAAGTTCGTGGTAGCGTAGGCCTATCCCTAGATAACTGTTTCATTAGCTAAATGGCTAGGTTAAAGAATCTACAGTCTTTCACTGTTTTGTTAACCAACAACGACGACGTGTTTAACTCTTCTTATTATACTCCAAAATCCGATATAAAGTAAAACGATCAGCAACAACACAACAATGACTACACTTGCGTTATCATAACAACTACACGACTACTATCTTCATCAGTCTACTCTATCGCAACTCAACTACAACTCTTACAGCCTATCTCAACGGCTCTCAACACGCAACTCTCCTTCTTCACTTCCACTCCCTTCTTGTACAATTAACGTACGCTCGTCTAGACGTCACGTGCTGTCCAGGCAATCACCTGTGCAGACGCCGCGCGGCAATTTGCACCTGGCCTACTTACGTCGCTGTACGACAATCGGCGTGCACTGATTAAATTAGCTGACATTACCTCCTTCCTTTCTTTTGAAGAGAGCTAATTAATCTTAAAAATTAGCGAACGTATAATGCTTAAACTAAATACAAACAATTCTTATACTAAATGCAATCACAAAATACCTTATACTACAATCTCGATAAGCAGTCTGCTACTACATTCAACTTTCCTTTCTTATAGTTCAACAGAATGTCAAAATTTTGCAATGATAAAGACCATCTGACTAACTTAGCAGACTTCGACATTGACTCAGTCAAATAAACTAAAGGATTATGATCAGTGAACACATTAATCTTGGAACCAATAATGATTTCTTTCAATTTGTTTAAAGCCCATATGATTGCATAGGCTTCCTTCTCAATCGTCGCCCATCTCCTCTGGGTATCTGTCAGCTTCTGGCTGATAAATGAAACGGGACGTTCTATCCCCTCATCGTCCACTTGTGACAGCACAGCCCCACAGCAAAATCACTGCTATCACAGTACAAATTAAATGGTTTGCCAACCTCGAACATGTACAGAATAACATTCGATAAAACAATTTCTTTAAGAGAATCAAAAGATTTCTGGTGGTCCTCAGTCCAAACAATGTTCTCAGGTGTCTGCTTGCTAGTTAAATCTGTTAATGGTTTAGCAATTTCAGCAAAATTACAAATAAATTGTCTGTAGAAACCAAAGAATATCAATTATCAATTAGTTAGCAAGTGTTAGGATTCTTCGGGTTCAGCACCACTTCCTGTTCTACCAATGTACATAATCCAGGTTTGTTCGAAAATCTGTCTGCATATCGGTTCAGTACATCCAGTAGCTGTTTCTGTTGCTCGCTCGTAAGATGTCCGATCTGTTCATAGTCCAATTGCAGCGATTTCTGTGTCGTCTCTGCATGGTCTTCTTTCAATGGTAGCTCTACCACTGATCCGAATTCGTCGTCCTCTTCCACGATGAGACCACACGATAATGTTCTTGCGATGAACTTCCTCATTTTGTTGGCATGGACGATTCGTCGGCCGTTTTCATTCATGTCCACCAGATACGAATACTTGGATCTTCTTTGTAGCACTGTACATGGACCATGCCATCGTGAGATCAATTTATTGGTTGACGTTGGATACAGGACGATGACGTTTTCTCCTGGTTCGAATTCTTTATCCTTGGCCCTCTTGTTGTATTGACTGGCGTATTGTTTTTGCTTTTCCTCTGCACAATTCTCAGCAAATATCAAAGCTTTCTCCATGTCTGCTCTTAAGTTCTTCAGGTACTTTGCTGGTTGTACTCCAATGTTTGGCGGTAGATTTATTTCTTTGGTCCAGCTTTCCTTTAAGATAGTTAATGGTCCTCTTGGCATTTTTCCATACACCAGCAGATATGGTGCCACTCCTGTCGTTGCGTTGGGAACTTCTCTCAATGCCCATACGGTAAACGGAATGATTTTATGCCACTGTCTTGGATTTTCCACAATGACATGATGCACCATCTTCTTGAACGTCTGATTCCATCTCTCAACTAATCCAGCTGCCTCAGGATGCCCTGGTGAATCGAATCGTGGACAGCATCCCATCAATTTCAAAAATTCTCTTGTGAGACTGGCTGTAAAATTTGTGCCTCTGTCGCTGGTGATCACAGACGGCACCCCCACGTCAATGAATAGCTTCATCAAAGCTTCGCACACAGCCTTAGCAGTCAATGACTTCAGCAAAAAGATTGTCGGCCATCTTGTACATGAATCCACTATGCACAAGCAATACTTATGCCCAGCTGCTGACTTCGGTTCTATTGGGCCTACCACGTCCATAGTCATCCGTCGGAATGGCACATCTTCCCTTGGAATTGGTGTAATCGGCACTCGATCCATCACCAAACTTCGTGCCTTCAGCTGACACTTCTCACAGGACTTACAAAATTTCACCACGTCTCGACGCATCTTTGGCCAGACAAAGGACAACTTGATTCTCTCTCGTGTCTTCTCTTCTCCCAAGTGTCCGCCAAATACTGACTCGTGAGCTAATTCCATTACTTGAATTCTTCTCTCTTTCGGTAACACCAACTGATACACAAGCTGATCCAGCATTGGATGCTTCTTATACAGCAATCCATTCACCACGCTAAACTCTGATCCTTGGTCTTCAGCGATCCTCCACCACGATTTCAGTGACTCGTCATTTCTCTGCTGCTCCTCGAATTTCTTCGCATCTTCCAGCTGTCTTTCATCGTTCGAATTCTCTGTGAACAAGTCCCTCATACTTGTCTCCAGTTCAGCGTCGCTTCCGGAATCTTCACTATCATTTCGTTCACATGCAGCCATCTCTTCTTCAGTTTCATTGTTCTCAGATGTTGTTCTTTCGTCATCTTGGATGCTGAGTTCATCTTCGCTTTCCGTGTCATCTTCTTGCGAACTTTCGTTTATCGTTTCATCTTCTCCGTCTTCGACTTCTGCTCTCCGACTTTGTGCTCTTGTAGTCACATTCGCTTGTAGCTCTCCTTGCAATATACTGATTGGTGGAACCTCTTTCAGTTCTGCAATTATCTCTGGATGTAGCAGGAACTTTTCTGGATTTTCTTTACACAGTTCTGCTGAAATGCTGGCACACACTAAAGTTAAATATGGCGCGATATTTATTGTCCTGTCCTCTGTAGCTGTTCCTTCGTTACGACCGCTCATCCGCACTTCGATTTTCACCAACTTAGCTGGAATCGGCTCTCCAGCTACACATTGCAAATGAACTCTGCCGATTTCTTCTACTGTCGTTCCTTTCAGTAGTTCCTCGTTGATTACTGGTATCTCGGTCCCCGAGTCAATCAACGCCTCGACTTGCACAGGCTGCCCATCAGTCCCACGTATCTCCACATTTACATGCTGCAACGATATTTTCTTTATGCGTTGACACTCCTCTTTACTTTTTGTTTCTCGACAATTTTCTGCAATGGAAGTAGTCTTTATCGCTTCTTTCAGTATGGTGAACTGCGGCGTACACTTCATCACTGACTTTACTTCTGTTTCTTGGTTGCATTGTTCTTCCCAACCAGGAGGTGCATTTATCACTTGTATCTGGTTTACTCGAAGATTTTCTGCACTTCTGCTAAAGTTCTTCCTCAGATTTGCCGCTCCTGGTGCTTGGCAATGTTTTATTAGGTGTTTATCAGAATTGCAATTGTGGCAACGCTTCTTGATAAAACTTCTTTGCTCCTTGTTCTCCCACTTGTTGTACGGCGTGTAAGATGCATTACTTTCTGTTGGGCGTCCCAGCGGCGGAGTTCGATTGTAGGCTTGTCTGTCCCACGTTGACTGTTGTTTATCTTGCGACCACTGCTTTCCAGAATAATCATCTTTCTTTGCATCATTACTCTTGGCTTGGCTTCCGGTGTCTTTGCTATCCTTGTTCCACTTGGGTTGCTTTGGACTATTGTCCCATGCTTCAAATTTCGGTTTGTCTTGGAACATCACACCAATCCGATTGTTTACATGTATATCTGCGAGATCTGCAACATTACTAGCTTCCAAGCATTCTGTGCCCTCTTTTGCTAAGACAAACTGCAGTGGACCTGGTGGTAAACATTCTTTCAGCTTATCCGCCACTAACAAATCAAACAGCTTCTCGTAGTCTTTGTCCACTCGTCTACTTCGGACATAATAATTCAACAGGTTCTTCAGCCTAGCCGTGAACATCGTATACGTTTCTTCGGCTGTCTTCTTGGCATCTGCAAACCTTGACCTGTACTCACGAGCTGTTAACTTGAATTCCTTCAACAACTGCTCTTTCACTGCATCGTATTTATCTAAATTCTCAAATGATAATCGATTCAATACCGTTCGTGCTCTCGGGGTCATCAATGGCAACAACAATTTCACCCAGTACTGCTTTTCCACAGCGAAGCTATTGAATGCATTCTCCACGGTCTCAAAATATAATGGCACTTCCATCATATCATACGGCATCTTAGGCAATACATGCTTCATGGCATCACCAATCTTCTTGATCTTGGACACCATTGTCTCACTTTCTCTGAGCCTAATCTGTTCTGACACTTCTCGGCTCTTACGATCATCTTCGTCTCTCTTCTTCAGTCGATCTTGATCTTCGATTCTCCGCAGTTCTTCTTGTTCTATCTTCTGCTGCAACAGTTCTAACTGCTTTCTGCGTTCTTCTTTTTCAATGGCCATTTCTTTAAGTTGAGCCTCCTTGATAGCAAGTTTCTTTTGTTCTAACTGCATCTGCTCTTCTCTTTCTCTTTCTGCTTTTTCCAAATTGTCTTTTCCAGCTTGAAATTCTTCCTGACGAATTTCTTCTGCTCTCTCCAGTTCTTGTAAACGCATCTTTTCCTTTTCTTCCTCACGAGCCTTTTTGTCTTCGATCTGCTGTTTTCGTATTTCTTCATCGCTTTTTCTTGCTTTTTCGTATTCTATCATTAACTCCATCCTTCGTCGTTCTGCTTCGTCACGATCTAATTTCATTTGTTCTAACTGAAGCTGGAACTGCTGCTTCTGCATATCTATCTCTTGCTGTCTCATCCTTTCTGCTTTTTCTATCTCTTGTTGTCGCAGTTCTTTCTCTTCTTGCTTACGTTCTTTCTCTTCTTGGCACCGTCGCTCTTCTTTCTCCTTCTCTTCTTGGCGACGTTCTTTCTCTTTCTGTCTGCGCTGCTCTTCTTTCTCTTTTTCTTCTTGTTTACGCTCTTTCTCCTCTTGTCTGCGCTGCTCTTCTTTCTGCTTCTCTTCTTGTCTACTCATCATCATGAATTGTAGCAACGCCTCTATAGACATCGGTGCCTCAGGCTTCTCCACTGGCTTCTCCGCAACGCCTCCGACAGCACCTTCTTCTTCTTCTTCTTTCTTAGCCCAAACCTCGGCTAAATTTCTCATCAATTCTTCCCTAGACATCTGTTCGACTTCTTCTGCGTCTAGATCTGCTTCAATTAGCAGTTTTATCAGTCTATCAGTAGACATTTTCTTAATATTTGCTTGCTTTTTCTCCGTAAGTTTCTCCATCTTACTTCTTTACTTTACAGATGCTCGATAAATTAGTAGACTACTCTTCAAATGTTTGCAATTGACTGACTTCAATTCTTTATGCACACTTCAATAGACAAGCAAGTTTTTCTACCTTGTAGTCGTTGTGTTGTCGTTTCTCACTGTCGTACGGATGCTCGATGTATCGTTGCTTCTCCCGTGTGCTCGGCTCCTCGATAAATTCACAGCGTCCGTTTCTCCACAACGTCTGTTGATTGAATAGAATCCCTCCGTTCGTAACTTGGCACGTAGACCCACCGTTCGTAACTACGATCGTTCTCCTGCAACTTGGATCGTTATCCTGCAACTTGGATCGTTATCTCACCGCAACGACACCAAATGTCACAAGTCTTTTCCCTCTTCTTCTCTACGTGTGACCTTCAGTCTCTTCGGAAGCTTCTTCGTATAAGTTCGTGGTAGCGTAGGCCTATCCCTAGATAACTGTTTCATTAGCTAAATGGCTAGGTTAAAGAATCTACAGTCTTTCACTGTTTTGTTAACCAACAACGACGACGTGTTTAACTCTTCTTATTATACTCCAAAATCCGATATAAAGTAAAACGATCAGCAACAACACAACAATGACTACACTTGCGTTATCATAACAACTACACGACTACTATCTTCATCAGTCTACTCTATCGCAACTCAACTACAACTCTTACAGCCTATCTCAACGGCTCTCAACACGCAACTCTCCTTCTTCACTTCCACTCCCTTCTTGTACAATTAACGTACGCTCGTCTAGACGTCACGTGCTGTCCAGACAATCACCTGTGCAGACGCCGCGCGGCAATTTGCACCTGGCCTACTTACGTCGCTGTACGACAATCGGCGTGCACTGATTAAATTAGCTGACAGTTACCTTTTTCCGCCCGAAAAAATCTGACGACCTTTTTTTTTAGTCGTCCGGTCGAAATTCCGAAATTTCTTTATTTCTTTATACATTTTTTAAAACTTTTTCCGGACTACTTGCCCGAAAAACCAGACTTGCCCAAAATTTGGGGGAGGCATTTGTCCCCCCCCCTGGACCCCCGTCTCCTACGCCTATGATTCCATGCCATACAATGCCATTCTATGCCATTCCATGCCATACAATGCCATTCTACAGTATGCCATTCCATGCCATTCCATGCCATACAATGCCATTCCATGCCATTCCATGCCATTCTACGCCATTCTATGCCATTCTCTGCCATACAATGTCATTCTATGCCATTCTCTGCCATACAATGCCACTCCATGTCATTCCATGCAATGCATCGCTATGGTGTCGATCTGCTTTGAAAGTGGCTCCATGTCTTCCGAATTTCTCCTCCTCCACCTCCTCCTCCTGCTCTTCTTCATCCTCCTCCTTTTCTCTTCCTTTTCCTCCTCCTCCTCTTTTCCTCTTCCTCCTCCTCCTTCTCCTTCTCCTTCTCTTTCTTCTTCTTCGACCAAATCCACTGCTTCATAATTATATTCGTCGATGTACGATATAAAACTGTTTACAACGCCCTCGTTACACACTAAACATGCACTCACGATGATACGCAAACAACTCTAACGTCTAGCTAAACAGCCGCATAATATATATACGGTATATACATACATTATATATAAGATATCATGTGTATATCATGCGTATTATATCAAAATAAATGCCCACACGTGTTTGTATTTCTCACTCACACGTGTATATTTATAGATGCTGGTTTTGTATGTTACTAGTCTATATATAAAATTACATAGTCATCTACGGAAAAAAATCTATGTTTGTACATGTATAATATATTGTATATATATATATATATATATATATATATTGCATATGTATACAGGTTATAGAGCATCGACGTGAAATAATATATATACATATATGTCAAAACACATATACATGAATAAATATATATATATGTATATATTATGTATATATAATATTGTATATATTATACTATATGCCACGAAACAATTTGACATGGCTTTATAAATGTACCTCGCTCATAACAAACACGTGACACTTACACGTAATAGAGGAGATACAAACTTAGATCGAGTAAACGTTACACAAATATATACATGTATAATATGTATATATATATAATATGTGTACATGTCTATGATGCTAGTTTGACGGGTGATGGAGGATTGGAATGGTTTATGGTTTATTGTTGGTTCTAGGATTTTCTGATAAGACTTCAGATCGTTGAAGGTCTTCTTATCTTCCACTTGCATCAATTCTCATGCCTCCTCCTCCTCCTCCTCCTCCCCTCGTCTTCCTCTGCCTCATCCACCTCCCATCCCTCCACCCCCACCCCACCCCACCATACCTCCACCTCCGTCACCTTCTCCTTCTCTTCCTTTTAACTCACTCCATGAACGCTGCTGCTGAATCTTCATCTTCTTCTTCATCATCTTCATCTTCTGCATCTTCATCTTCTGCATCTTCATTTTCTTCTGTATCTGCCAGTGATGCAGAATGGTCGCTGAGGGTCACCTCTTTTCTCTCCTCCTCCTCCTCCTCCTCCTCCTCCTCCTCCTTCTCCTCCTTTTCTTTAGCAGATAAGCTTGGTACGGTGGCGCTTCATCTCTTTCCGATTGATCCCTCGATGGCGGGAGTAGAGAGACCAAATTCTCCTCTGTCATAAATTGTGTCGTGATTTACACCAACCCAACCGCCGCCCCATCCCCACTACACACCCCACCACACCCATCCCCCAACCTTTCTCTCGGTCGACACTCGTGGTCGTCTCTTTTGAGTGGAGGAGCACAAGACTGAAATGTTGAGACGGACTTTTTATGTAGCGCAGTTCTATTCGGAAGAAGATTCAGTCATCGAAGTTTGAGAAGAGAGAGAAACAAAAATTCAGACGACTTATTTCGCCGTCGAAATGAAAAGAACGAAATGGAAAAAGACATAGACAGATAGACAGAGAGACAGAGAGAGATACAGAGAGACATACAGAGAGACAGAGAGAGACGACAGACAGACGAAAACACGCATAGACAGAAGAAGACAGAAGAAGAGATGGGAACAGATATTATTGAGAGACCGAATAGAAGTTTCATATTTAAATGGTATGTTCGAAGTAACGATGCAGCTAGCGACACAGAGAGACACACACAGACAGAAAAACACAGAGACACACATAGAGAGACACAGATACAGAGAGAGACACAGATACAGAGAGACACAAAGACACAGAGAGATGAAGAGAGCGAAATAAAGGCAGGGAGGCGGAAAAAAGTGTTGGATGAAAGAAGACATTGAGATAAAATGTAAATATTGAGTAAGTGACTGTATACAGGGTGCTTCCGAAGAAGAAGAAGGAGGAGGAGGAGAAGGAGGAAGAGGAGGAAGAGGAGGAAGAGGAGGAGAAGGAGGAGAAGAGGGGAGGAGAAAGAGGAGGAGGAGAAGGAGGAAGAGGAGGAAGAGGAGGAGAAGGAGGAGAAGAGGGGAGGAGAAAGAGGAGGAGGAGAAGGAGGAAGAGGAGGAAGAGGAGGAGAAGGAGGAGGAGTAGAAGGAGGAAGAGGAGGAAGAGGAGGAGAAGGATGAGAAGAGGGGAGGAGAAGGAGGAGGAGGAGAAAGAGGAAGAGGAGGAAGAGGAGGAGAAGGAGGAGGAGTAGAAGGAGGAAGAGGAGGAAGAGGAGGAGAAGGATGAGAAGAGGGGAGGAGAAGGAGGAGGAGGAGAAAGAGGAAGAGGAGGAAGAGGAGGAGAAGGAGGAGGATAGTGGAGGAGAAGGAGGAGGAGTAGAAGGAGGAAGAGGAGGAAGAGGAGTAGAAGGAGGATGAGAGGGGGAGGAGAAGGCGGAGAAGAAGAAGGAAGAAGAATGATGGTCGAGACAGAGAATGGAAGAAGCATAAAAAGTGAGTAATGGATTCGGTTGAGTGAACATCGTCGTCGTCGTCGTCGTCTTAGTCGAGTGCATTCGTAGGTGAAGGAAAGCCATCCATCGTCGACCGTTGCATCTCCATCACCCGCATCCAACCACTGCTGCTGCTGCTGCTGCTGCTGCTGCTGCTGCTGCTGCTGCTGCTGCTGCTGCTGCTGCTGCTGCTACTGCTGCTGCTGCTACTGCTGCTGCTGCTGCTGCTGCTGCTGCTGCTGCTGCTGCTGCTGCTGCTGCTGCTACTGCTGCTGCTGCTGCTGCTGCTGCTGCTGCTGCTGCTGCTGCTGCTGCTGCTGCTGCTGCTGCTGCTGCTGCTACTGCTGCTGCTGCTGCTGCTGCCACTGCTGCTGCTGCTGCTGCTGCTGCCATGGTCGCCATCAAAGCATCGCCTTCATCTCTGCTCCCCGCATCCACCGCATCCATCCACAGCAGCAGCAGCAGCAGCAGGCAACCGGTCGTCTTCAGAAGCAGCAGCAGCAGCAGCAGTGGCTGATGAAAGAGGGAAGAGGAGGATGAGGATGAAGAGGATGAAGAGGAGAGCATTGATGCTGTGGACATCTTCTGCTGCTGCAGTCGAACGACGAATCTTCTTCTGATGAACTACTATCTTCTCTCTCGACTTCTTTACTTTGTAGCAGTCAACGATCACACAGACAGAGGCAAGTATATTATAGAAGAAGACAGATTATATAGACAGACCGAGGAAGACATATAGAGAGAGAGTTACGGAGACAGACACAGGCAGACAAAGAGGTGTAAAGAAAGTGAAACAGAGGAGCAAGGAAGAAGGAAAGACGCTTTCAATGACAGATGACGTTAGACACAGAACCGGTGGCAGATAGGCTATTATGGAAACAGACAGAAGACAGACAAGCAAACAGACACACTGACAAGCAGAAAGATAGACAAAGACAATCGAACGGACAGAATGAGAACGGTACATAATACTTTCCGTCGAAGACTTTAAGTACGATTTTTCGTCTCTTGTCTGTAGTCATCGTCGTCGTCGTCGTCGTTGCTCGTTTATCATCATCCGGAACAATAGCAACAGCAACAACAACAACAACAACAACAACAACAACAAGGAGTGACTAACCACTGTAACCAGTCGATGGATGCACACAAACAGGGAGCGTACCTAGACGGATTGAGAGATAGAGACAGAAGAAGAGAGAGACGAATAGAGACAGAGGAAGAGAGACAGATGAAGAAGTGAAAAGGTGAGACAAATATAATCGAGACTCTTATCTAGCATTTATTTATAATAGAGATCTGTTGTATTCCATTGCATTCTATCATATTGTATTATTACTATTATTAGTAGTAATAGTAGTTTTATTTTTTATTATATTGTTCTTACTATTAGTACCATTACTATTAAACAGTTTAATAACATCTTATACAATGTAGTTGCTGTTGACGTACTATGTATTGCAGTACATTTTATATTTTCGATATTGTGTTGTAAAGCTACTATCTCTAGATTTCTAGAGTGTCTCTGAGTTACTGTCTCTCACAACGTACGCCGAGATAGGTTCAAGAGACCTCGATCGATTTGATATAAAAATTAATGAGTTATGGAAGAAGTTGATTCCAAAGTGAACTGTTCATACATGTAGTGTTCAATTGTTGTAAGGCTGAAATAATGGAAACTATCTGTCGATGCCGATCCTCTGTTCTTCACAACTAACCAGCGAGACACGAAAGAAAGCGTCTCACTATCTCTGCTTACAGTGTCTGATTGCTTGTTAGCATGGATTCGTGTTTTGTCTGCATCTCTGTCTGTCTGTATGCCTGTCTGTATGTATGTCTGCGTGTGTCTGTCTGTATGTCTGTGGGTCTGTCTTGTCTGTCTTGTCTTGTCTTTTAGTCTTTCATTCTTCACTCTCTGAATCGAAGTAAAAAGCGAAACTGTCCACATCGTTTCACTTGCCTCTCTTTTTATCTCTTCTCCTTGTTAAGCCGACGACGACGACGAAAGATTGGCTGAAACTCGTTCATTCATTAACTGTAATTAATTCAATTAATCACCTGACTTAAAATCGTCGTCTGTCATTGATGACATCGGTTGGATGTTTGCAGAAGTCAACGACGATTACAATGCGATAACACACTCAGACAGACAGATGAACAAACAGGCAGACGGACAAGCGGGACTTAAGTTCTGATCTTGGTATCCGATGACTTTGAAGAACGGAGTCGAACTGATTCGAGTTTTTGTAGTTTTAAAAAAACTGGAATAATATTAAATTTCTGAACATTCAACCGATATCTACGTTAAACCATGAAGACGGAGAAATGCAGACATACAGACATACAGACAGACATGCAGACAGACATACAGACAGACAGACATACATACGGACAGAAAGACGGCACTACTAATGTTTCCATCTATATGGACAAGCAGACATCTACGCGTTACTATTAATACCAGGTAGGACAGACTATTCTTTATGTTCATTATGTGCATCATTCGCACGATGATGATGATGATGATGGTTGTGTGTTTGGATGAGTGGTCGTGTGTGTCTTTATGTGTTTGCCTTCTGTGACATTTGTTGTCGGTGTATATATGCATCTTGCCGATATAATAAGAGTGAGACAGACAGAGGGGCAAAGGCAATCAAAGAGAGAGAGAGAGAGAGAGAGAGAGAGAGAGAGAGAGAGAGAGAGAGAGAGACGGAGAGAGATTCTTGCCAGATAATCAGTCTGTGTAGTGGCATAATTATAATGTAAGTGTGGACATGCAAATGACTGTTGTTAAGGGTTTATGGTTGTTACAGGGTAATGGATGATTGTAACCTATAGACATAAGCAGACATACAGATAGAGAAACACAGACGGACGCACAGACAGCTACAGGCGCATGCACAGATACACGCAGGGGCGGACAGTAAGCTACATGTATAATAGCTGTGTGAGAGTTAGTTTGTCTTTTTCGACCTAGGTTCTTTGACACGGCCGGTCGTTTAGGGCATGGCAGAGGACAGAGAGAGCGAGACAAAGAGACAGAGAACAGAGAGAGACACACGCACAGAGAGAGGCAGAGAGAGAGACAGACAAACAGACACAGAGACCGCTATGACGGTCAAACTTAAGTCGGTCGACTGTTTTGGACGAAAATGAATGATTTTGTTTATGATCGTCGTACAATGCAACAGAATTGCACAGAGGACGAGATGGAGAGAGGGAGAAAAAGGAGGAAAAGAAGAGATGGGAGGGGAGAGGGGAGAGAGAGGACAGTTGAGAGAGGGTTTCGGCTCTTCCACCACAAAAACGCTTCTCTCCCATTCCACTGTCTCCTCTCCATCTCTGTTCCTCTCTTCTTCCACCACTTTCTTCCTCTTCCTACTCCTCTTCCTACTCCTCTTCCTACTCCTCCTCTTCCTACTCCTCTTCCTCCACCTCCTCCTTCTTTGCTTCCTCCTCTTTCTCTTCCTCTTCTTCCACCTCCTCTTCCTCCTCTTCTTCCTGATCATCAAATGCCATCATTAGACTCATAATGGTTGAAACAAATTAGGGCGGAGTATAAACTCTGTTCATTATTTCGATTACATTCCATCCATTCCTCGATTATTATAATAATCTCTACGACCCATATATATTACGTAGATACACCACATAATTATACCAGAAATACATAATCATAAATATTATCTAGATTACGTGTGTATACATTCAGTATATAGGCTACTATTGTGTATGGATGGATTATTTGTACAATGCATAAATGTTATGTGGCAAATGGATGAGCTGCAGAATTGTTGCATTCAAATCGATCGATATCTTACATGTATATGTACATGTACATTGTACAATTGTACATGTATGTTTGTGTCTTACATGTATGGTGGTGTTAGAGTTAATCGATTACAAACTTACACCACGACTCTCATGACGACATGCCATCCGACCACACATCCATCGTTTACCCCATGCCTTATTCCCCATCCCTGTTTACTCCATCTCCTGTTTATCCCATTACTTGCTCACCAATCCCTTTTTTTACCCCATCCATTGTGTACCCCATTACTTGCTCGCCCATCCCTGTTTATTCCATCTCCTGTTTACCCCATTACTTGCTCACCCATCCCTGTTTACTCCATCTCCTGTTTATCCCATTACTTGCTCACCAATCCCTTTTTACCCCATCCATTGTGTACCCCATTACTTGCTCACCCATCCCTGTTTACTCCATCTCCTGTTTATCCCATTACTTGCTCACCAATCCCTTTTTACCCCATCCATTGTGTACCCCATTACTTGCTCGCCCATCCCTGTTTACTCCATCTCCTGTTTACCCCATTACTTGCTCACCCATCCCTGTTTCCCCATCCATTGTGTACCCCATTACTTGCTCACCCATCCCTCTCACCCGTATGTTAATGGACCAGTCCGTTTTCGGGATTTTGGTGATGAACAGGAACTTCATTGCAAAGTTGAGATCGTCGAAGAAATGAGGCGAATAACACAACAGAACAGAACATAACATAACATAACAGAACATAATAGAACAGAACAGAACAGAATATAACAGAATAAAATAGAACAGAACATAAAAGAACAGAATAGAATAGAATAGAACAGAATAGAATAGAACATAACAGAGCATAACAGAGCAGAATAGAATAGAACAGAACAGTATAGAACAGAACAGAATATAATAGAACAGAACAGAATAGAACAGAAAAGAATAGAACAGAAAAGAATAGAACAGAAAAGAATAGAACAGATCAGAATAGAACAGAACAGAATAGAACAGAACAGAATAGAACAGATTAGAACAGAGCAGAATAGAACATAACAGAATAGAACATAACAGAATAGAATAGAATAGAATAGAATAGAATAGAATAGAATAGAATAGAATAGAATAGAATAGAATAGAATAGAATAGAATAGAATAGAATAGAACAGAACAGAACAGAATAGAATATAGCAGAACATAACAGAATATAATAGAACAGAATAGAACAGAACAGAACATAACAGAACAGAACAGAATAGAACAGAATAGAATAGAAAAGAATAGAATAGAATAGAACATAACAGAACATGAGAGCAGAATATAACAGAACAGAATAGAACAGAATAGAATAGTATAGAACAGAATAGAACAGAACATAACAGAACATAACAGAATAGAACATAATAGAATAGAACATAATAGAATAGAATAGAATAGAATAGAATAGAATAGAATAGAATAGACTGGAACAGAACACAACAGAACAGAACAGAACAGAACAGGTGAAGTGGAGTGAAAGAAACGTTTGTCGAGATTCGAACCAGAGTCCATGAAGGATTTCCTCTTCAATCACGGCACAACCTTTGACCTGTTGAGTCAGAAAGAAGATAAGGGTTATGGTGGTGGTGGGGGTGGTGGTGGGGGTGGGTCGAGGTGGGCGGCGTCTTTGAGCGACGAATTGCAATTAGTATATTAATTATTTTATTATTTATTCGTCTTTCTTCTTCTTCTTTAAAGAACAACTCGACAGAGATTATTATTTCATTGATTCGAAAGAAAACTAGTGGAAAGAGAGTCGATGCAGATCCTGGAATTTCATCCACTCTCTCTCTCTCTCTCTGTCTCTTTCATTCTTTCTTTCTGTTTGTATTTATCTGTCTGTCTATGTCTGTGTCTGTGTCTCTGTGTCTGTATTTGTCTCTGTCTTGCTGTCTATCTTTCTGTCGCTCTCTGTCTGTCTGTCTGTCTGTCTGTCTGTCTGTCTGTCTTTCTGTCTGTCTGTCTGTCTGTCTGTCTGTCTGTCTGTCTGTCTGTCTGTCTGCCTCTCTCTTCAAGTGGCTTCCCAAAACCGAACGACTGGCTCTCTATTCGTCGTCTCTACCAATTTCTTCCAATTTCTCGTTCATTCTGATCAACTTAGTCGTCGACGGAATCAAGATTGGCAGTTGAAAGCAGCTTTTGTCGACGCATAAATTGTTGGCTTTGCATTCGACTTAAGGAAATGGATGTGGCCGAGAAAAACTGGAGAAGGAAATGCGCAAACTAATTCCAGTGCACAGTTGGAAGGAAACAATTACTATAGCGCCCTTCACGTAGACCTACCTTGCGAAAGCGCTTATTGCAAAACCGAACTGATTAATATGCAGTGCTTAAAAATAAAAGGTAAGTAAATGAACGAATAGTGCATTCAGATAACTATAATGGAGTCAGCACTGGTAGGCACACGCAGACTTGTAGAACCCAACCAACGGAATTCCATCGAGAGCTTGAGTATAAAGACACGAAGTCTGTTCATAATTATAATAATATGAATCGCAGTCAAATCAATTTTTAGAATTTATTTCCTGTCCACATGACCTTCGTCTTTTTTGCATTCTTCAACCTGCAGCTGAACTCTTCAACTTTCGTCCATTTCTCTCGCTACAAACAACTCTGTCTGTCTGTCTGTCTGTCTGTCTGTCTGTCTGTCTGTCTGTCTGTCTGTCTGTCTGTCTGTCTGTCTGTCTGTCTGTCTGTCTGTCTGTCTGTCTGTCTGTCTGTCTGTCTGTCTGTCTGTCTGTCTGTCTGTCTGTCTGTCTGTCTGTCTGTCTGTCTGTCTGTCTGTCTCTCTCTCTCTCTCTCTCTCTTTGTATTCATGAATGCATCGATGAACCCATATTGACCTTTAACCCAACCTTGTTCATGACCCAGATCTCACTTCCGGTCCAGCTCCCTTGGCATCTACGCCTCCTCCTCCTCCCCTCCTTCTCCTCCTCCTCCTCCTCCTCCTTCTCCTCCTTCTCCACATTTCCTCCACCTCCTCTTCCTCCTCCACCTCCACCTCCTCCACATTCTCTTCTGACGTTGAGGAAATCGTCCAACCAGAGGAGGACACGTTGCATGCATGGGGCAAACAGGAAGAGAGTGACAAAAATAATAGACAAAATACAACGATCACTTTGGACGTGCATTTCTCTCTTCGTTCGCTCTTCTATAAGCTTGCCTGTCCGTCTGTCTGTCTGTCTGTCCGTCCGTCTGTCTGTTTAACTTTTGTTCTGAATTGTCTTTAAGGCTGTCAAATTTCAATTCGAAATTCTTACTTCTGGCCAAGATATTGACAAAAGACCTAGGTGGGGGGGGGGGTCTTTTTTGGTCCACCCTGTACATGAAAGAATTCTCTCTCTCTATCCTTATTTCACTCAATTTCTCTTCATTGCTTCTCACTCGGACCACAAATTGAATGCATCAAAAGCAAATAATTTTCTCAGATCCATTGCAACTACAAATCATTCCTTCATTGCAGCGCACTAAGCCAAATAAGTATCTACCTATATAAATTATACATATCTACATGTACATTATTCGTATATACACTGTGTCCGGGTAAAAAGTAGACCCCAAACAAAAGTGTCATAACTCGGTCAAAACTTTTAGGATTTGTCTTAAATTTTAAACACAGCAACAGCGGCCATATTTACACGAGATTCTAAAACCGATTAGAAATATACATGAGTTTGTCAAATTTATGAGTGTTTGCGTTGGAGCACCGACAAATTGAACTTTCCAACATGGAAAACTTGAAAAGAAGTGAAATTTGGCTAAATATGCTGTTCAAAATGTCCATCTTGTTCACGGACACACGACCGTAGACTTAGACGCTACTGTTTGATGGTCCTGTCGATGATCACCTGGTTAAACCAGTGCCACTGCCAATCTTCAAACAGACGCGCCCTACGCCCTACGGTTATCGATGTCATGAATACGCGTGAACGAAAAACGCGCTCCTTCAGTACATGTACTCCGGATCAAAGTCTGGACTTCTGGACGGCCACAGCTGCGGGATATGAAGCAGAGTGTCTCCCGGGATAGCTATTAATCTACTACGTCCACGGTCGTGTGTCCGAGAACAAGGAACACATATCGGGGCACCATTATAGCTGAATTTCACTTCTTTTCAGGTTTTCCATGTTGGAAAGTTCAATTTTTCGGTGCTCCAACGAAAACACTCATAAATTTGACAAACTCATGTATATTTCTAATCGGTTTTAGAATCTCATGTAAATATGGCCGCTGTCGCTGTGTTTAAAATTTCAGACAAATCCTAAAAGTTTTGACCGAGTTATGACACTTTTGTTTGGGGTCTACTTTTTACCCGGACACAGTGTACAAGTGTGTGTGTGCTGTTTATTATATATATACATGTATAATATAATATGTATGCATGTATATATGGTGCATATAATATAATTCTCATGCTGTTCTTGAGGAACTTCTTGTCCAATACAGATAGCTTGACATTATTTTATCGTGGGTGAAAGATTCGACGCACGTTAAATGACAAGATATAATTATGTTATTGTGCCAGTGATATAAATTATTATCTCAATCTTGATGGAGTTGGATCCAATCGGATGAAGTCATCTATCGAAGCAATCTCTCTCTTCTGAACAGGTCCCTGATCCGTGGTCCGTGGTCCGTGGTCCGTGGTCCGTGGTCCGTGGTCCGTGTTTCGTGGTCCGTGGTGAGGTATCTGTTCCATGGCCTATAATCCATATTCCCTGGTCCGTGGTCCCTATCCCATTATTCCTGGTCCTTGGCTCCTGGCCCACAGTTAATGGTCCATGGTCCTAGGTTGCTGGTCCCTGATCTATGATTCCTGGTCCTTGGCTTATGGTCTCTAGTCCATTGCCCTCGTGTGGATAGGAGGAAGATGATGAGGACGACGAGGGATTGAATTGTTAGTAAATGTTGCATCATTTGCCTCTAAATGTCTAGTATCATTTATCCATGTCTAGTAAAATCAGATCAATTTCTTTGTTGCCAACAATGTACAAGATTATAATTACTATGACCGCATAATTAGGCTATACATAATTACATATACAATAAGACACGCTTAATACGTTCGGCTCATCTACATCGACATCACGTTGTGTTATTGTAACTCTTAATGAACATGCAGAACATGTTCATTATTAATTGTTCACCAACTCACAGTCATCCTTCCGTCTATGCACATAGTCGCATATTATGTCTCTGTCTGTCTGTCTCTGTTTGTCTGTCTGTCTCTGTCTGTCTGTCTCTGTCTGTCTGTCTTGTCTGTCTTGTCTGTCTGACTGTCTCTGTTTGTCTCTGACAACGTCCGTCTGTCTGGCCCTCTCTCCCCCCCACTCACTCACTCACTCACTCACTCACTCATTCACTCACTCACTCACTCATTCACTCACTCATTCACTCACTCATTCACTCACTCATTCACTCAATCAATCACTCCCCTTCCCACTCACTCACTCATTCACTTACTCACTCATTCACTTACTCACTCATTCACTTACTCATTCACTCCCCCTTCCCACTCACTGCCCCGCAGAATCAACCGCTAATCGTTCGTTCGATTAGAACAGCTGTCAATCATCGTCGACTCATTCCACTGAATTAGGAACGACGTCACCTCTTCCTCTCTGCCTTCTCACTCCCTCCCTCTCTCCCTCCATTCCTCCCTCTCTCCCTACTTCCCTTGTTCCGTCCATCCATCCATCCGATTCTCCTCCCACCCTCATCTTCTTCCACCGACGATCTGAATGATGGAATGACGGAATGACGGAAGGACGGAAGGACGGATGGATGGGAGATTTCCTGAAGCATTTGACGCAGAACCCAGTTGCTCCAACCTCGATAAGAGACGACATAAAAAAGAAATATTCCACGAAATCTGTTGGGCACCTTGCATCCACAGGGGAGTGTAGGTCTGGTAGTTCTTCCAACCGTCGGTAGGCGAAGTGGGAGGCGGATCATTGGACGAAGGAGGCGATGGAACATTTCCGGACTTACATCAATTGACACGGACCATCAACTCGCGATTACACAGCAGCAGCAGCAGCAGCAAGCAGCAGCAGCAGCAGCATCCCTGCCCCACTGCGACCAGCCACGCAACCCACCCTAACGGAACCCACCCCCTCTAACCCCATAACACAATGGCACCATTCCCTACATGTTGCCTCTGGGAGTCTTTTTCTTAGATGCCACGTCATATCCGGTCTGTCATTAATCGAAATGAACAACAGCCAATCAATGACGATCGCCATAATTATCATCCATCGGGTTGACCTTCAATCAGCTGAAGGTCATCAGCGGATGTGTTGACATTGTGTGTGTCACCTTGACATCGTTGACCTCAATCGAACCTTCAAACTATACGCCTCTCTTACTCTACAATATTTTCACCAAACGGTTCGTTATGTCCTCGAAAGAATATTATAACCACTGTCGTTCTGCAGGTGCAAGTTTCCTGCCTTCCAATGGAAAATGAAGGAGAAACGTTTACGATCAAGTTAACCACTTCCGTTTATCGAAGAATTCTTGGAAACTGCGCTACATAAGTCGCCTTTATGAGGCTCATATAAAAGCCGCCTCATAAATTATTGTACATGCAGTATTGTGTATGTGTGTACGCAATACGCATGTTATTTTAACCCAGAGTTTGTTGTGTTATACTTCACAAATGCATTTCACGCACCAACATCTTAGGCTGCATGGTCATTGGTCTAAAGAATTTCGTGTTGGAGACAGTTTGAAGGTCACTGGGGTCAAATGACGTCACAAGTGAAACGGAAGAGTCTGTCAGGTGGAAGGTCTGGTGTGTAATGGATGAAACGATGATCCACTGTAAGTTGATGTGTAACATAAGACTGACCGGATATCTCCACGAACAGTAGAGCGCAACCATCGCATGGTCTGATTGGAGACTGTCATAATAATCATCATCACATTGATATGTATAATTATGTTGATGAGTCTGGACCAAAGAGGTGGAAAACATTGAACTCTGTTATCCACATGATAAACTGGGAGCCAGTGCAGCAGCAGCCACATGTCCCTCAAATCATCCATCATATGATTTACAGCATTGAGCAGATTGATGAGAACGGAGGATATCATTAAAGTGGACGAAATATGTATTACTTGACGAGTCTGCAAGAATTGAATTACAGCAGTCGAGGTACAGGTTGGTATGATATGAAGAAATACACGTATACATGTATAGGTTCGACTGTGATAATTATGTGAAGCATTGAAAGAGAGAGAGATTGTTGCACCGAATAACATGCAAGACACAGATGGTGAGAGTTGAAGAGAGAGAGCGAAACGGAGTTCACTTGGTAAGCGATGCAAAAGTCTTGATGCACAGCTGCTGCTGCAGTGAAAAGAAATCACGGAAGACAAGTGCATTGATTACAGAGAGGAAGGAGGATTCGATCGTTGAATGCAGCTGCGACCAACGGAGTATAATAATTATAGTATTGCGCGATATATATATATATATATATATATATATATACATATATATATATATTATATATATAAGCCACGACAGCATATTAATATGAACTAATATATACTACGTCCTATCCGCTGGGTTGAAACGGAGAGACGATATATAATATTTATATAAATAAATTTAAATTTAAGCTTATATATATATATTTGCAAATATATTGAAATAAATAAATATATATTGCATAATTATAGTATATACGTATATACAATCAATCAATCATTTTTCGAATGAACGCTTAACGGCAACTGTAAAACAATCAATGGGACATATTTTATGTGGATTGTGATTGTGGACCGTGTTCTTCGTTTGGTTGGTGGGAGTAGTTGGCTAGTTGATGCGGGTGGTGGAGGGGTGGCGTAAAAGTGAGTGAAGGGAGGAGGATAGGAAGAAGACAAGAAGAAGAACAAGAAGGAGTAGGAAGAAGACAAGAAGAAGAACAAGAAGGAGCAGGAAGAAGGGGAAAAGAATGAGAATAAGGAGGAGCAGGAGGAGGATGGATTAGTTCTGTCAAGACGATAATATCGCATAACTATAAAGTAGTTGTACTTGGTCGTCGTCTATCGACTGTTGTCGCTAAATCCGGATCAAATTAAGAACAGTGTTGAGGTGAAGTGACCGACTGACCACAACACTGACCACAACTGACCATAACTGACCACAACTGACCACAACACTGACCACCACAACACTGACCCCAACTGACCACAACTGACCACAACTGACCACAACTGACCACAAGAAAATTGACCACATAAGTATTCTGACCTCCACAAGATGACAGACCGCAAGATGGCTGACATTGTTCCTTTCCTCTTCTCTCTCTCTGTCTGTCTTTCTCTCTGTGTCTGTCTCTGTCTGTCTGTCTGTCTGTCTGTCTGTCTGTCTGTCTCTCTCTCTCTCTCACACATACACAGTCTCTTGAGAGTCCGTCTGCAGCCATTATAATTAAGCATAAGTAGGACTTAAAGGTAGATTGATGGAACCAGCAGAGACAAGCGAAGAGGCCAGCAGGAGAGAGAGAGAGACAGAGACAGACAGAGACAGAGACAAATAGAGAGACGTTCGTATAAAATGGTTAGAAGCGAATTATTTGGATGAATTCCATTTGATCCTTCGATCCATTTGAACAACCTTCATCTGATCTTCGTTTGACCTTCGTTTGACCTTCGTCTGCATAAAAATTCAGACACGATATCTATTGGAATCGGTTTTTATCCACATTCATCATCACAACTAACAATACTTATTCAATACCCCCATCCATCCATTCGTCCATAATAATAATTATTATATCAATCGGTGTCAATACAGTAACCTCTGACTTGTCAATGGCACACAAAACAATTGTCTGACAGAAGGCGAACAAGTAAGGTCTTTGTTGAGTGACCGGATTGGAATGTTAGCATAAGGTTATTCTTGTCAAGGTAGAGAGAGAGAGAGACAAGGTGAGTTGAGACTGTTGAGCAGGTATACCAAGATTTTGTCCCTAAACCGACGTTCGACTACAATCGTATACATGTTACTGAGTTTGTTGTCTTGTTGTGAATAGCGTTGTATCATCGTCCATCTGTGTCGCGTTGATTCAGATTCAGATCATTCAGTCTGCTTCTGTTATTGTAAAACTATAATAATTATTGTAACCGTATCGTAAGCTTTTCCTAAACTGACGAGATTCGTCTGACATTCATAGAGTTTTTTTTTATTATTGTGGTCAACGGCGCCAGACACGGAATAGACGACGACCGTAATTTGCAATGGAGGTGGAGGAGGAGAAGAAGGAGGAGGAGGAGGAGGAGGAGGAGAAGAAGGAGGAGGAGGAGAAGGAGGAGGAATAGGAAGATGGAAAAGAGGGAGGAGTAAGAGGGAGGAGTAGGAAGAGGGAGGAGTAAGAAGAGGGAGGAGTAAGAGGGAAGAGGGAGGAGTGGACGTTGTAAATGGCGAAACCAATCAACGAAACTCAGTCGCTTCCAAACTAAATCATCCGTCGTCGTCGTCGTCGTCGTCGTCGTACATGACATTGTATCGTATTATACATAGAATGCCGACTTCCCAGCAGCTGCTGCTGTTGTTGTTGCTGTTGCTGTTGCTTTTGCTATTGTTGCTGCTGTTGTTTCGGTTGTATCTCCTGTTGTACTGCAGAGACAAATCGTTTCCTTGCTTCTCCATTGTTCAAAATGTTTTGTGCATTGAAGAAGCTGAGATTGTTAGCATCAATTCATTGTGGTTGGTTGATGAACTGAGGTTGGAATGATCGTCGTTCGCTGTTGACCTTCAACGAGTGACGGTCATCTTATAAACCACTTTCTCTTTATTTTCTCTCGTCTCCTTAACTTTCATCTTCTCTGTTCAAATCTCTTTTAACGGCATGCATTCGGTTCAATGTTGTTCAATGTTGTTCGATGTTGTTCACGTGTCAGTACTGCAAGTGTACAAAAACCCACACAATCATGTCTAATTGTCTATGCATATTTATACACAATCATGTCTAATTGTCAATGAATTTTATTAAACACATCATTGGATGAATCAGAAAACTAATGTTACTTGTATTTTTCAGGCAGAAGAATGACCTCCATTTAACGATCGTTAACCAACTTCACTGAGTTCATAGGACCATGGCATTTCCACTGAAGCGTGACAAGAGATTCCGTGGACCATGGCAGCAACAGCAGCAGCAGCACTGGAGCGTGACAGGTGCAGCTCTCATCTTCCTCATCTTCTTCATCGTCATCATTAGAGATTGTTTTGCAGACGACACGCTTCGATATCGGATCCGAGAAGAAGAGAATCCTGGAGTGAGGTTCGGTAATCTAATCAACGATTCAGGATTCAAACGCAAATACCAGAAGCATGAGATCCAACTGCTCGAATTCCGTTTCCTCTCTGAACCTCTGATTCCACTTTCGCTTGGATTGAGGGATGGCATTCTGCGAACGAGAGGCGTCATTGACAGAGATAGTATCGTTTCCTGTCGTCATAAGTCGCTCTGTGAGGTCAGCGCTGACGTCACAGTTCAACCTGTCGACTTCTTTCGCATCATCAAAATCTTCGTCGAAGTGATTGATGTCAATGACAATCCGCCACGCTTCACTGACTCCAGTGTCTTCCTTCCCATCCTTGAGTCGGCTTCGGTTGGTAGCACCTTCCTTCTGCCTTCCGCCACCGATCCAGACAGTCCAGAGTTCGGTGTCAAGGAATACAGACTCGAATCAAATCACAACAAATTCGGTTTGCGAGTCACTCCAAAACTCGATGGATTTCTCGATGTTCGACTTCTGCTGCGAGAGAGATTGGACCGCGAGACAGAGGATGAATATCGAATGAAGTTGATTGTGTTTGATGGAGGGATGCCGTCGATGACTGACTCTCTCAATGTCACGGTTCGAGTTCTTGATTCAAACGACAATGAACCAGTCTTCGATCGACAGAACTATGACGTCAACGTTGAAGAGAACACCGGAAGTCAGACTGTGGTCGTGAGGGTTCATGCCGTTGATGTCGACCTGGGAGCCAATGGAAGAATCGTGTATGGCTTCACACCACAGACGAGGTCTTTATATGGTCAGGTCTTCGATATCAACAACATCACTGGTGAGATCATCCTCATAGGACCCGTTGATCGCGAAACCCTCGACACCTATCACCTCATCGTCACAGCTGAAGACCTCGGTCAAGACTCACATCCGGTTGACGTCACCGTAGCCGTGACGATCGATGACGTCAACGACAACAGACCGGAAGTGACGGTGAACACCCTGGCGGCCATCGTCGGGTCCAACATGGCGTCAGTTCCTGAGAATGCTCCGCCTGGAACATTCGTCGCTCATGTGACCGTCGTCGATGCTGACTCTGGCAGAAACGGATCGGTGAGTTGTATGATGATTGACGGTCAATTCTCACTCGTTCAACGACCTCTCTCGCAACAATCTGAGACTGAATACCAGATCCTGACGACTATGCCACTCGACAGAGAGATGGTCAGTCGCTTCAACCTCAGCCTCATCTGCTCCGATGGTGGAACTCCGACACAGAGGACCGTCAGACTGATCCAAGTGGTCGTGGCCGATGAAAACGACAACCGTCCGATCTTCTCTCGAGAAGTCTACTCGACTTCTGTGGCTGAGAACAATGCGAATGGGATGGCTATTGTTCAGCTGAATGCGTCAGATGCTGATGCGGATGAGAATGCACGACTGCGATACAGCATCTTCGCAGCATCACTCGCATCTGAAGCAGCGGCGTCTGCCTTTGATGTCGATGGTCACGGTCTGGTGACTGCGAGGCAGGGACTCGATCGCGAGATCACCGACAGCTACCAGTTCTACGTTCTGGCGATTGATGGAGGAATTCCATCAAGGACTGGTTCTGTTCTTATCCAGCTCAGCGTCACTGACGTCAACGATGACAAGCCGACGTTCACGCGTCACAGTTACGCGTTCCACATCGCTGAGAATGAGTCACCTGGATTGGTTGTTGGACAGGTGAGTGCAGTCGACCGTGACCTGGCGCCACATAATCTCATTAGATATTCGTTCCTGTCTGAGAATCAGGCGACAGATTGCTTCCTTATCGATCCACAGAACGGAACCATTCGAACCGGATGTACGTTGAACCGAGAGGAACATCCGGTTTACCATTTGGCCGTTGTAGCCGTCGACACTGGTTCCCCGCCACTCAGCGGAACAGCCAGCGTTGCCATATACGTTGATGACGTCAACGATAACGACCCTCGCTTTGAGTTTCCTTCAAGGACAAACAACACTGTCCACATCTCAAATCGAGTCCCAGTTGGATTTGTCCTTGCGACGGTCATAGCACGCGACCTTGACACGGACAACAATGGAAAGGTGGGATACAGGTTGGAGAGGACGGGAGATCGGAGAGAGGAGAAGGAAGGGACGAGATACTTCAACGTTGATCCCATCCTTGGAACGGTCTACGTGAGTCAGAACCTGGATGAGATGAGCTTCCGTGTTTTTCATCTCACAGTCGTTGCTTCCGATGAAGGTTTTCCAGTTCGTTGGACGAGTGGAGTCGTCGTCATCGTCGTCAATCAAACGATTCCATTCGTCGACTCTTCCTCTTCCTCCTCATCCTCATCCGCTTCAGATTTCTTCTTTCTTCAACCGATCGTCATGACGATCGCAGTCATCGTTGGTAGCATCTGTCTCGTCATCGTCATCTGTCTGTGTGTGATGGCGGTGCTGCTGAGAAAACGAAGGAGGAGGAGGAGGATGAACTGCGGCCACCGACGACATCAGCAGCATCCTCTCGTCAAGGTCGACTGCCGAGGAGTGGGAGGGGGAGTGGGAGGAGTGGGTGGAGGTGGTGGAGCGACGGAAGGTCTGAAGATGCTTGGAACGACGAAAGGTGGATCGACTGTCTGTTCTTCATCACCTGATGGAACTCCAGTCAAGACAACGATGATGATGTTCAGCTCAACAACGACTACAGCAGCAGCCAACAACTACGGCAATCCCATCACAAGACGACACGTGAGTCATCAACAACACATCATCATCTACTCATAATTATTATCATCATCATCATCCATTCATAAATATTGTGTTGTATTCTATTTCGTCAAAATAGGGTTAACTGTTCACAACTTACTGGACTTCGACACGAGTTTATTCTTACTGACACAAACACCTTTTAAATATAATACTTAAGGTAAAATAATATTCCTATGAATATCCTATTTAGTTTGTAAGTTTAGGAAGGGAGCATGCCGTCTTGAAAAATGTGGAAGATTGGCGTAGTAGCCTATAAATTACGTCTATTCAGAATAACAAGGACGTATACCCGGCACTTTTAGCGTTGGGATCCGTCCTTGTTATTCTGAATAAAATTAATTATTATTCCAAATAGAAGTTGCAGAACGTTTGCTGTGACGCAATTTCATGATTCTTCTCCGAGCAGAAATTTCACAAAACTCTATTTTATGTGATACGGGAGTACACTGTATTATGAAGGCCATCATCAGTGTTTGTCGAAGATTTATTCGTCAAATGCAATTTCAATCTTGATTAAGGCGAACGGGTTTAAAGTAGGGCTGCACGTTAATCGCCGTTAACGCCCGCGATTAACGCGTTAAAAAAATTTGCGATAAATTTTTGTAACGCGTTAACGCAAAAGACGCATTAAATATTTTATGAATTTTTATCATTTTATGTCAAGTTTTGTAATCATTATTTTTCAAGTAATCATCGGTTATCGGTTACCGCCCACTTCTGTCGAGTCGCCCAACACTTCTCGTACGAGACATGCCTACGTCCGGTCCATCGGCACATGTTGTTTTCGTTATTTCGATCAATGGAGTCGAAGAAAATGGGCAAAACAGTTATGGACGGACAGTTTAAGTTTAAAACTGATAAGGTAGTCATTTGTAAATATTGTAACAGAGAATTTAACTACCACCGCAGTAATTCGTCGCTGTCGAACTACTTGGCGGAGAGCGTTACCTCTCATGTTCTGTGGTTCTGCCAACATTCTGCCACCTTTTTCGTGCACTAACTGTTTCCGAAGACGATCCGCTTTACGTTGTGAAATTCAAAACCGCTTTCATAAATGATCTCAAAACTCGTCAAGAAAACTGCAACCTTCGCTGGCTATACTTCACCACAGCCCTGGATCCACGCTTCAAAAAGCTGAAATGCCTTCCAAAAGAAAAGCGAGAGGAAGTCAGGACTGAGCTGCAAATCGTAGTCTCAAGTGTTGAAGAGAAGTTAAAGGAGCAGATACCAGCATCAAACACTGGTATGTTATTGTTCTCTTATTTAAATTAATTTGGTGCATTCATCTGTTGATTTAAGTTGTTTATTTTAAAGTCTGCCAAAAACATATGATATTTTATCAATTTTCATCCGACTCAAATGATAAATGGTTGATATCACCGTGGAGGTTGCTTGTAAATTCTGAATGATTGAAGGTCAATCAAATGAACAGACATCAGTGTGATTGGTTGGTAAAACTTGATATCTGTTCAGTTGATTGAGTTGGTGGTAGAGTTGTTGTCCTGTGACTAAGAGAAGGAATTGAGTCTTATAAGGATTCAGGAATAGCTTGTCCAGATTTCCGTGAATCTGTAGTTTTGGGTTGTTAGTGCGGTTAAAATAATTATTTCAAATTTTAATAAATGTAATTTAAATTTCTATTATTATTGAGCCTGCCTAAAAATATCGGACTCAAATGATGATAAATGCCATGACCGTGGAGGTTGCTTGTACATTCTGAATGATCAGACAACAGTGTGATTGGTTGATATCTGTTCAGTTGATTGAGTTGGTGTCCTGTGACTAAGAGAATGAATTAAGTCCTATAACGATTCAGGAAAAGTTTGTAAAAAATTTAATTAATTGGAATTTATTATTTTTATTTTAGAACCTGCCAAAAAACTTATGAAATTCTATGAAATTTCTTCTGACGATGATGATGACGACGATAGACCTTTGATTCCACGGGCTAAATCAACTTCGGATGCGCTACTTCGCTACAAAGATGCGCCAGAGATCGATACGGATTCTTGTCCACTGCAGTGGTGGAAGGATCATGCTGGAGCCCACAAAGTCCTGGCCACTGTAGCAAGGAAATACTTAGCGTCTCCGGCCACTACTGTTCCCTGTGAACGATTGTTCTCTCTCTCTCTCTGGGAACATTTTGAACAAACAGACAACAGACAATGTTAATAAACTTGTATGTCTGAGTAACTGGCTGCATTTACAGCTTTAGGCTGTTCAGACCAAATCACATACTCTTTTAAAAATTTCAGGAAATGTGCGATTAATTAATCGCGATTAATTTTTTTAATCGTGCGATTAATCGCGATTAAAAAAATTAATCGAAATGCAGCCCTAGTTTAAAGCATTGAAGTGACAAAAACTCATTCCATTGTGAGAGTGGTAAGGCAACGATAATAATTAATTATAACAGGTCGTTTCTCATGTTACAGTAGTAGTCAGATAAAGAGATAAAATATATTTGCAACGCCATTTTTAAGATCACACTGAAATGTGTACATGTATCTGTCGCCTCTGGCGACAGATACACATTTCACATACACACTATGGCAAAATTTCAACATTTTAGTAATTACAGTACATGGTTTGGAACTTTGGATTAGAAACCACTCATCCCAACTCAGTTGTCGAAAGCTGTTGACTTTCAACGCGTTTGGATTTCTTCTTCACTCTATACTTGATCTAGATGATCTAGAAAGATTCGTGTATACTTTACTCTGTACTTACTCTGAGTGCAAACTGCATCGCATCTCATCCTTATTAGTCGATAATGTGAAGGGTCAAAGGTCGCGTGAGTTCACTTCCATCTTGGAATCTCTAAGGAAGAGAAATGACAAAATGGCGGCGACGCACACTTCACATCAATGAGTCATTATCACACACAAGAGCCATCGTCATCGTCTACGTCATCTTCTTCATTTGATGACGTCGTCGTCCTCTCTCTCTCATCGTCAATTATTCCGCTCTCGTATTATCATCGGAATGTGCGCTATATAACCTCGAGTTTATATGGCACCAAACGAGCTGCTCAACGGGGAAATGTCGCTGATGTATTGCGATGATAAAATATCAGAGATGACAAAGCGTGGCAAAGAGGAGGCAGCCAATCAGAGTCATCTCACGTGACACGTGACATAGAAGCCAAGATTAGCATTTAATGTTTGGGATCAGACGGACGGGGAATCAAGAGTGGAATTTAACAACTGAACTAAAGGTGATTCGGTGCAAAGTCCAAGAGTGAACACAGAGCATGAGAAGTCTAAGAATGGATTTTAACAACTGAAGAAAGGGTCACACGGTGCAAAGTCCAAGAGTAGAATTCAACAACTGAATAAGGGTTACACAGTGCTTGCGAGGTACAAGAGTAGAATTCAACAACTGAATAAAGGTTACACAGTGCTTGCAAGGTACAAGAGTGAATGCAGTGAGAAGTCTAAGAATTCGACAGGTGAATTATAAGATAGCATGGTGCAAGGTGGTTGTCATTTAGAAGCCTAGATTGGATGATAATAATTATGAAATGCTTCTAGTAAACAAATATAATCAAATATTGTTGTCTTGCATTCGCTTTGCTCATGGTTATACATATACAATTATACATGTATGCTCATCTTAGACAACAACACTCCACAACCTTCTCCAGTTCTCAGCATTGATCCACTCAGATTCTGCACCAAGTCACTTTCTTAATTTCCCTTCTCCACCTCCTCCTCCTTCTGCGTACATACATACATGATACATATAAACACATTATATACATGTACAATGTTGTACATGGTTGCATATTATATTTACGGTAAGTGTATGACACTGTGCGTGTGGTGGTCGTCTATGAGTGAATTCAGACCAATTATTATAGTCAACCATTTATTCGTTTCCATATTAAGTGGCTAATTTAATTTAAGACTTTAAGTTAAGTCCATCCCTTTCGTCGTGTCATGCATGTCTCTATCTCCCAGTCACTTCCTTAATTTTCCTTCTCCACCTCCTCCTTCTGCGTACATACATACATGATACATACAAACATATTATATACATGGGTGCATATTATATTTACTGTAAGTGTATGTGTGCGTGTGGCGGTCGTCTATGAGTGATTTCAGACCAATTATAATTATTATAGTCAACCATTTATTCGCTTCCACATTAAGTGGCTAATTTAATTTAAGACTTTAAGTCCATCCCTTTCGTCATGTCATCCATGCCTCTATGCACAACCTCACTAATTCCAGATTTCCATGCATCCTTAGATCCGTCATCCATCCAAACTTCCATGATACATCTGTGCATCCATCAGATATCCATCCATCCATTCGTTCGTTCGTTCGTTCGTTCGTTCGTTCGTTCGTAATCGTGTGTCATCTAAGAACAGCTTAACATGACATTGCGTCATGACAACCTGACGATGACGATGACGAAGAAGAGGAAGAGGACGAAGAGATGCTGAGGATGAAGAGAGGCGAGGAGGAGGAGGATGTGGAGGATGTGAAGGATGTGGAGGAGGAGGAGGAGGAGGAGGAGGAGGAGGAGGAGGAGGAGGAGGAGGAGGAGGAGGAGGAGGAGGAGGAGGAGGAGGAGGAGGAGGAGGAGGAGGAGGAGGAGGAGGAGGAGGAGGAGGAGGAGGAGGAGATAAGGAGGAGAATAACGAAGAGGAATGTAGGAGGATAAGACATGGTGGAATCCATGGCAGCATCAGTAGCAGTTAGCCATATATTATTAGTCGTTGGTCCGCGAAAACGACCGCCGCACGAACGCACTGACAGACCAGCTTTAATGCAGTTCTAATGATAGACAACGCCGTTGGCACAGTGTCCATGATGCTGCTGCTGCTGCTGCTGCTGCTGCTGCTGCTGCTGCTGCTGCTGCTGCTGCTGCTGCTGCTGCATTGGAAGGAGGGTGCGGGGGTAGTTGAAGGAGACGAGTAGCCATCCGAGAGAACCCGTATCGTCTGTTTCTTTCCCTGGTATCCTCTTTCCACCCATTCTCCTCCTCCTCATCCTCCTCGTCCTCCTCCTTCTCCTGATTATAGCTTTGCAGCTCTTCTCTTACGAACCATGAGCAAATAATTATAGGAGCAGCAGGAGAAGATGTGGAGAAAGAAGTGGACGAGAGGACGAGGAGAAGATGTGGAGAAGGAGAAGGAGGAGTTGTAGAAAGTGGAAAGGATGAGAAAATAAGAGAAAGGAGGAGATGGAGGACCAAGGAGGATGAGAAGAAGTTTGGAGGTGAAGAGAAGTGTGACCTGGAGAAGGAGAAAGAGAAAAAGACGAGGACTGGGAGGAGGAAGAGGGAAAGGAGGAACAGGAGGAAAAGGAGAAGGAAAGGAAGAGAAGAAGGAGAAAGAGGAGCATACAAAGTCTGAGGTGAAGAAAAGGTGAATGTGGATAAGTCAGAAGCAGAGGAGGAGAGCGAGAAGTTGAGTAAAATAAGGAAGAGATGAGGAAATGGAGATGAAGGAATGAGAAGAATGTAGATGATGGAGAATATGAGGATTTGAGAGGAGAAGTCATGACGCCTCATGACGACTTTGTGTCATCAGAATGAGATGACTTTTGATCTCAGATGAAAAGCAGAGTTAAAACATTTCATGCATTCAATGATGCGTTAGAACATTTCATGCATTCAATGATGCGTTAGAACATTTCATGCATTCAATGATGCGTTAGAACATTTCATGCATTCAATGATGCGTTAGAACATTCATGCATTCAATGATGTGTTAGAACATTTCATGCATTCAATGACGCGTTAGAACATTTCATGTACTCAATGACGCGTTAGAACATTTCATGCATTCAATGACGCGTTAGAACATTTCATGCATTCAATGATGCGTTAGAACATTTCATGCATTCAATGATGCGTTAGAACATTTCATGCATTCAATGACGCGTTAGAACATTTCATGTACTCAATGACGCGTTAGAACATTTCATGCATTCAATGATGCGTTAGAACATTTCATGTACTCAATGACGCGTTAGAACATTTCATGTACTCAATGACGCGTTAGAACATTTCATGCATTCAATGACGCGTTAGAACATTTCATGCATTCAATGATGCGTTAGAACATTTCATGCATTCAATGATGCGTTAGAACATTTCATGCATTCAATGACGCGTTAGAACATTTCATGTACTCAATGACGCGTTAGAACATTTCATGCATTCAATGACGCGTTAGAACATTTCATGTACTCAATGACGCGTTAGAACATTTCATGCATTCAATGACGCGTTAGAACATTTCATGTACTCAATGACGCGTTAGAACATTTCATGTACTCAATGACGCGTTAGAACATTTCATGCATTCAATGATGCGTTAGAACATTTCATGCATTCAATGACGCGTTAGAACATTTCATGTACTCAATGACGCGTTAGAACATTTCATGCATTCAATGATGCGTTAGAACATTTCATGCATTCAATGACGCGTTAGAACATTTCATGTACTCAATGACGCGTTAGAACATTTCATGCATTCAATGACGCGTTAGAACATTTCATGCATTCAATGACGCGTTAGAACATTTCATGCATTCAATGATGCGTTAAAACATCAATGTCTTCAAATGGCAAAACAGATCTCTGGTGTCTTTATAAAATAATGTCTTCTCTTTGCTGATGTCCTGCTGGATGATGCGGAAAGGGACATGTACTGCGTGATGTACTGCATGATCTGCTACCACCACCAATCAAAGCCGCCTTCTATAATAGTATAACACCTGCATGCACAATAATTGCACATGTGGCTGCACAAACCCACGGGTTCCAAATAGCCACATAATTCCTCCGGCAGATTGCATGATGAGGGAGACTTACATCTTTAGGATGATAATAATTATAACAATAGATCTATTATACGATTTTTGCTTTATGATAGTAAGTATATTTTTAAAGAAGATCTGACTGTTTTTATCAATTCAATGAATTACAATAATAAAAAATTATGTCTAGTTGTCTATTAACTCTTTTCCGCCGGATGGGGTCACCCGTGACCCCATTAACAGCATAGGTATCAAAACAATTCCGGCTGGAATGAGTTAACATGATTGTCTATGCATTAAAAATGCGGATAGCAATAATTCGTATATTATATTTTCTGAAATACCTTCTTTCAAAATGAAATGCGATCAGGATGACATTGTAATCATTGTATTCAAGTGTCAATGCTCTACAATCTACAGTACTGTGGCGTACAATTATTACGTCAACCTTTGAACCGATCCATGCATATGCTAAAAGATCTAGACCAGTGCATCCGAACCGTCTCTTCTTCTCAAATTGCGCCTCAGCCCTTGCGTCTAACGATTGCAAAGATAGAGACATTGCTTTTAAAGGAACGCGTTGTTTAGTTGAAAGGTAGAGCGACCTGCCTCAATGCTTCATCCTTAGCTATAATAGTTATTAATCCCGGATAACCGTAAGATCGAGTCGCCAAATATTATAGGCACAGTAGATGGACATCTCTGCTTTTTGATCGACAGCCATTTAGAGGCAGCGCTTAAAATCGGTGCATTTAGAAGCAGCGCTTAGAGGCACAGCTTAGCGTCTGAGCTTAAAAGCTACTAATCTATAGCGTAGAGGCAGCACTTATAAAAGTAGCACTTAGTGACTGTCCCTGAAAACTACGCCACTGGTTGCACTCATCCAGTGCTAGTCCAAAGCCTGGATAAAGGAGGAGGGCGTCGCTAATGATCTTTGCCATCACACAGTCTCGTTAAACTGAAACTGCTGCTACTGTTCCTTAATCAATAATAATTATTATTAATTATAATAATAATTATTTATTTAAAATAAAAAATGACGGCCTTGCAGCATTATTGTCGCCTAACAAAATTATTTGACTGAAGACAGTGAAGAGGAATCGAATTAAATATGATGAGGAGGATTTAATTAATCTGCTATGACTGGTTTCATTGATCCAACAAAGCTTTCCAAGGAGCAAAGCGTTATTTAATTGTCAATATATAGAAGACAACAATTAATTATGTACATGTAATTAGTCAAGCGATTAATTAATTAACGTTGATTGTTTTGTTGTTGATTGACAGACGACTTTTGTCGATGCATCGACTGCTGGAGTCGAGGAAAGAAGTCAGAGGCAACGAAAACTTTGGATTCCTATCAATAAAATAGTTGACGTGAGTACTTTCTATTCCAGTTTCATCATCGTCATCTTTTATCTTCCATCTATCTATTCCTAATCACCTTCCCATTCCTTTTCATCTCTCCTTTTCATCTTCGTTTTCTTCTCCTCCTCTTCCACTCATAATCTCATTCCGATTCCATCATAGATCGATACATATGTCTTGTTTTTTCATGTATACAGTATCATGTATATAATGCATGCTTGTGTGTAACGCTTATTGAGGCTCTCAAACGGAACGCAAGGTTTTTGCGTTACGAACAATTTTCGAAAACGTTCTCATGCAGAACGCAGCTGTAGAAAAATGTTTCGTCTTTTACTGTTCAACTATAATAATTGCTAATACTCCGACCGCCGACAACTACCACTACCCTATCTTTCTGTCTGTCTGTCTGTCTGTCTTCCTGTCTGCCAGTTTGCCCTGCCTGTCTGTGTGCCTGTCTGTCTGTCTGCCTGTATGTATGTTTGTCTGTCTGTCTTCCTGTCTTCTTGTCTTCCTGTCTGCCAGTTTGCCTGCCTGTCTGTCTGTCTGTATGTCTCTTACACACATCATCATCATTCGTCAATTTCTATCGAGTCTTCTCCGTTCTTCAGAACTCTTCTTCTTCTCTCTTGGGATCTTCGGATCCGACGACAGAAAAACAAAACGAACGACGAAACTCACAGACAGATGAACGGACAGACAAACGGACAGTTAGACGGACAGACGGACGGAAAGGTGGATGGACTAAGAAGCGACAGATGTGATGTGAGAGTTGTAGTAATTTGTCTCGACTTAAACTAAAACCTAATCCTAGTCGTCGTATGTCGTCCACTTAGTTGATCCCGTCTCTTCCTTCTCTCCTCTCTTCCTCTTTCTTCCCATCCCCATACCTCTCTCTCTCTCTCCATGCCTCTCTGTGTGTGTGTCTGCCTCCCTCTATGTCTGTCTCTTTCTCACTGTCCGTCTGGCCGCGGTCGAGTGGGCGGGGCTTCTTGTGGCGTTTCTTCTTGATTGACAAATGACGCGGTCGTCTGAGTCTAATCCACGGAAAATGAGGGCCACACACGACGACGACGACGACGACGACGACGATGATGATGATGACAACGACGACGACGATGATGATGATGACAACGACGACTACGATGATGATGACAACGACGACGATGATGATGATGACGCTGCAGTCAAAGACATCAGTCAAACACAGACATCGACCGACCCACCGACCCACCCACCGACCCACCCACCGACCCTCTGACCCACCGACCCACCAACCCTCTGACCCACCGACCCACCCACCGACCCTCTGACCCACCGACCCACCAACCCTCTGACCCACCGACCCACCCACCGACCCTCTGACCCACCGACCCACCAACCCTCTGACCCACCGACCCACCCACCGACCCTCTGACCCACCGACCCACCCACCCTCTGACCCACCGACCCACCCACCGACCCTCTGACCCACCGACCCACCAACCCTCTGACCCACCGACCCACCCACCGACCCTCTGACCCACCGACCCACCAACCCTCTGACCCACCGACCCACCCACCGACCCTCTGACCCACCGACCCACCAACCCTCTGACCCACCGACCCACCCACCGACCCTCTGACCCACCGACCCACCAACCCTCTGACCCACCGACCCACCCACCGACCCTCTGACCCACCGACCCACCAACCCTCTGACCCACCGACCCACCCACCGACCCTCTGACCCACCGACCCACCAACCCTCTGACCCACCGACCCACCCACCGACCCTCTGACCCACCGACCCACCAACCCTCTGACCCACCGACCCACCCACCGACCCTCTGACCCACCGACCCACCAACCCTCTGACCCACCGACCCACCCACCGACCCTCTGACCCACCGACCCACCAACCCTCTGACCCACCGACCCACCGACCCACCGACCGACCGTCGAAATGCTTTGTTTACATACGCACCCACCCACTCACTACCATCGTCATCATCATCGTCGTCATCATCATCGTCGTCGTCGTCGTCATCTGACTCTGTGTGCATCTGTTCTACGAAGCATTTTGTCATTCGGTCCCAGAGCAGAGGACGAGTAGGCGAAGGAGGACGAGGACAAAAAAAGAGGAGGAGGACTAAGAAAGACATTCGCTGATCATGCGATGAGATGCCATGGGAAAGACTGAACAGCAGTTGCATTGCATTGCATTGCATCGCATTGCATTGCATTGCATTGCTGACATTGCATTGCTGACATTGCATTGCATTGCATGTACCTCTTGGTCTACTTTGATTCAGTCTAGAGTCTAGACTGTGGTCCTGGGTAGGCTAGTCTTTTTAAAGTCGCCTGTAGTCTAGTCTACAATAGCCTCTTCCAATTTAGTTTTATTCCAGTCTCGACTCATTCAATCCTGTGTCCTCCGGTCTAGTCTATTCTCATCCAGTTTAGTCTCCTATATACTGTCTAGTCTCCTATAGTTTCTAGTCTCCTATTGTCTAGTATACTCCAGGCCCTGTCAAGTTTCCTTCGGTGAAGTTATAAACTCTGGCTCATTGGGGTCAAGTAATCTTCATTGCATATTTATATAGCGTCGCTGCAGCAAGAAGCTTATGAGAGGCGCGGTGAGAATCTAATTCATGGGACGACAGCAGCAACAGCAGGAGCAGGAGAGAAAGCGAGCGATAGATGTGAGGAGAGTAGAAGAGTTCAAGTTCAGATGGACTGAGAATAAGTCATATAAGATGAAAGTTATTAGGTCAGTGAAGGTCATTAGGTCAGAGAAGGTCATTAGGTCAGTGAAGGTCATTAGGTCAGTGGTCGGTTGTCATTGGAATGCATCGATGTGACTTCGTCGAATGGAAATTCAAATCCCAATGGGGGAGACCGGGTGACGATGCTCCATCACCAATTCAACATCTGCATATGATGGCAGCGTCGTCGTCGTCATCATCAGTCGTCAGTCGTCGTCGTCCTCAAGTGTCTGCCAACAAAAATGTCGTCGTCTGCCAACAAAAATGTCGTCGTCGTCGTCATCATCGTCGTCGTCGTCGCATGGTGGCAGCACTTGATCCTCTTGACCTTCGACCTCCGATCATCACCATCGCGGATTCTCGTCACGATTTCTGCGATGACGCGAGTCTTGTTCTTGTTGTTCTTCTTCTTCTCGAGAATCCGGTTTCCAAAGCGAAAGTGAGCGAGACATATTGATGCAAACAGAAAGATAGATAGACAGACATAAACGGAGAGAAGCATAGGCAGAACCACACAGATCGCGATGGGAGGAAGGGAGGGGGAGAGAGAAAGAGAGAGAGACATACAGACAGAGACATACAGACAGAGACATACAGACAGAGACATACAGACAGAGACAGAGATAGAGACAGATAAACGGATGGTGACAAACAGAGACTGCAGAGGCAAATAGAGATGTATATGATGTGATGTTGAAGACGATGACTGAATGGCTTTGTTCCATTTCGTTGTCATCGTTGGGATGATGGTGAAGATGATGATGATGAGCGCATTCGTGAGATTCTTGTTAGGGCGTTATATAAATGTTCATATACATAGACACGTGATCAAATGATGGAACCGGCGACATACGATCGTCAGGTTTCGAGAGTTGATCGTTTCCGGTTTCATATGAATCGCTTTTCTTCAATTTCTTCTCTTCAACTTCGGCTGAGAAAAGACGTCTGCGACGATCGCCTGACAAACGAATCATTGTCTCATTGGAATCATTGTCTCACTGGAATCATTGTCTTATTGGAATCATTGTCTCATTGGAATCATTGTCTCTTTTCAATTGTCTTCAGATATGAGAGAAATATTGGATCATTGTCTTATTGGAATTGTCTTCAGATATGAGAGACATATTGGATCATTGTCTGTGGTTCTCTCACACTCTGCAAAGACCAAACATCCTTTGACGGGCTTGAATCTTTCATCAAATCGTTCTTTGTCTTCTTCTCATCTTTTGTTCCTCCTTCTTTCAATTGTTTTCCAATCACCTTTGTCCTTCATCCATCCGGAAATCTGTCCTCTTCCTCTCACCATTCTCTTGACGTAAGAAAGACAATGATTCAACCAGAAATGATGTTGACAATAATATTGACAATAATGATGTACTCGTGATGTTGATCGATATTTGTGATAATGACATTTTGCAGTTGTTGTTGCTGCTGTTGCTGTTGTTGCTGCTGCTGTTATTGTTGTTATTGTTGTTATTGTTGTTATTGTTGTTGTTGTTGTTGTTGTTGTTGTTGTTGTTGTTGTTGTTGTTGTTGTTGTTGTTGTTGTTGTTGTTGTTGTTGTTGTTGTTGTAATTGACGGTTGTGATAAGACAACGTTGGTGTTTTGTCTGTAGAGGGAGTTGGACAAGGACAGTCTCCAATCAACTGAGGAAGGATCCTGTGCGGACAGCGGACGTGGATACAGCGAAGAGGGTGGTGACGTCACTCATCGAAAGGACCAACTCTACTGCACCATACGTCATCATCCGACGTCAGCAGCTACGTCATCGTCGTCATTTGCAGTGACGTCATCGTCGTCATATTTCTGGCCGCAGTCGGCGAGTCGTTCAGCTGCTGCTGGTGGTGGTGGTGGTGGTGGTGGTGGTGGTGGTGGTGGTGGTGGTGGTGGTGGTGGTGGTGGTGGTGGTGGTGGTGGTGGTGGTGGTGGTGGTGGTGGTGGTGGTGGTGGTGGTGGTGGTGGTGGTGGTGGTGGTGGTGGTGGTGGTGGTGGAGGAGCATCTTCTCAGTACGGTGTTTGTGGCAGTTCAGCTTATGGCCAGCTACCACCGGGTGTTCTTCGACCATCGTTACATCAATCACTGACGCTACCTAGACATCACCCGACCCCGGCGATGGCGGCGGCGGTGGGGGCGGTGGTGGGAGCGCCAACCAGGACGTCCTTCTCCTCTTCCTCCTCTACCTGTGCCACCCCTCAACCGCCGCCCCCACACCCAGACACATTCGCAACATCATCACCACCGCCACAAGCTTCAGACCATGCCTCCAGCAACCTAACTTACGTTGCTAAGCAACTGAATGGTAGTCGTTATCAAGGAGACGTCGTAGGTAAGAGCTCAACGTTCCACATCAGGCAACAGCATCATCAGCCTCAGCCTCAGCCTCAGCAGCAGCATCAGCAGCAGCATCGCGCGGTCAATGGAGCGGATCTGACATACTCCGGATGCAGTACAGTCATTGTCTGAGTGACAGTTATACAGACGGGATGATTATCTCTACAGCTGCAGTAATTCCATCATCATCAAGATTGTCAACATCATCATCATCATTGTTATCACTATTACTATTATTATTATTATTATTATTATTATTATTATTATTATTATTATTATTATTATTATTATTATTATTATTATTATTATTATTATTAATTATTATTACTATCATCATCATCATTATCATTATTGTTATTATTATTAAATTATTATTTTTTACGCGAGGCATTTCAGATTCATCGAGATTTCAAAAACTTATTCGTACTATACATGTATATATACGTCAACATTCAGTCTGCATGGATAATGGATACAACTCGTCAAGATCAGCGACATCAGACAGTTTGAGCATCACCGTCGCAAAAAGGTAGAATTCGTGAGAACTCGTAAGAACTCGCAAGAACTCGTGAGAACTCGTGAGAACTCGTCTCGTGAGAACTCGTGAGAACTCGTCTCGTGAGAACTCGTGAGAACTCGTCTCGTGAGAACTCGTGATAACCCGTTTGTTTTGCTGCGTGCTGCAATTTCGTCTGAACCAAAAATTTCGAACACTTGAAGCCTTACCTCGTCGTCGTTTGACCGATCGAAGTTTTCTTGTCTTTGCCTTGAAACCATTGAAGCCATTTAATCGTTGTTTTCTCATAGATAATTAATTTAATGTTTACCGCTTCCTACGTTTTTACAGAAAAGAACAATTATTGTGTTGGATATTGCGAATTATAATATTCATCGTGATACGTTTTCGGTAATATTGATCATTTTTAAACGAAATGATATTTATATGGAGACTTTCCTTGTGATTGCAACTCATTTAAGCTTGAAGAAGCGATGACAAAATTATATAATTTCTTAAACTTTTTCTCTGCTTGTGGTATACACTATGCAGCGCATGGTTCGATCAAGTGGCTGTTATTGAACTTATTGTGGTGGACAATGAGAAAGGTCCGCGGGTAAAATGCACATGATCTGTCTCTATCCGTCTCTATATCTCTGCCTCTGTCTGCGTTTTTCTGTCTCTCTGTCTCTGTCTCTCTTTCGCTGCCTGCGTCTTTCTGTGTCTCTCGGTGTCTCTATGTGTCTCTCTGTGTCTTTCTGTGTCTCCATCTGAGCCAATGCCTGTGTCTGTCTCAGGATCTGTCTGTATTCCTCTCTTTCTCTTTCTGTCTCTTGAATGAATCTGTTTTATACAACTATCAATTACACTTAACGTTCCAGAATAATAATAATCAGCCACATTTCGAATGAAAGTCTTGCGTAAACAATGCATAGCGCTCAGCAGTCAGCAGCATGACTTGGCGGTCGATGTTGGTGACTGCCACCGCTAGGTGGAGTCTGGTCGAAATGCGACGTAGAAAGCCGAGAAGAGGCGGAAACAGCCGACGCATGACATCAGTATATCATCATGAGAGAATCTCTTAATATCAGGGTCAAGCAAGTCACGTAATAAAGGCGCCGCATAAATGTGTGCGTTGACGATTGCATTTATAATATTATCATAATTTTGAGATTGAGTAGAAAAAGCAAAGAGAACGAAATGAAAATCTGTTTCTTATGTGTTCATCAATTTATTATTTTCTCATCGATCCACTTTTTCCATCCATCCTTCTATTATTTCCATCCACCTATCCATTCGTTCCATCCACCTATCCACTCGTTCCATCCACCTATCCACTCGTTCCATCCACCTATCCACTCGTTCCATCCACCTATCCACTCGTTCCATCCACCTATCCACTCGTTCCATCCACCTATCCATTCCTCCTTCCATCCATTGCTCCACTCTGCCCTCTTACGACGACGACGACGACCAACGATGCCTCGATTTCCCAGGCGTTGGCATAGCAACCGAAACCGGAAGTTACGATCAGAGCTTACCTTTAGCCGCCTCCTCCATACATCCATCCATCCTTCCTTCCATCCTTCCATCCATCCATCCATCCATCCTTCCATCTATCCATCCATCCATCCTTCCATCTATCCATCCATACATCCATCCATCCATCCATCCATAAATCCATCCATCCTTCCTTCCATCTATCCTTCCATCTATCCATCCATCCATCCATCCATCTATCCATCCATCTATCCATCCATCCTTCCATCCATCCATCCATCCATCCATCTATCCATCCATCCTTTCATGCAGCGAATAATCGTTGGATGAGAAATTCTGTTTGCGATGATGACAGTAGTGATTGATAGGACATGTCTGGTGATGCAAATCCAGCCAAAAACAACCGATCTTCTCCCGTCGTCTCTGCTGCAGAACATGAACCGACTTAAGCCAAACATCGCATCAGAAGTCAAACAATCCATTCGGCCTCTATAATCATAAGCCATGTCCTCTTTTAGTCCTTAGCATACCAAATAATCCCAAGTCATACATGTATGAATCAAGGTGCTTGTTTTTCACAACCTAAAACCGCATCAAGACTCAAAGTGTTCAGCTACCTTGAGCCACACTGATTATGGTGCACTAAATCCTCTAAGCTGCGCCACATGCATCAAGGACTTTGAGGTGCAATGAATTGAGTGGGGGGAAAGTGTGGAGGAATTAGTGAGGGATTGGGGGAAGGAATGAGTGAAGGAATGTGAATGAATGTGTGGGGAAATTAGTGGAGAAATCAGTGAAGGAGAAATGAGTGAAGGAGAAATGTGAATGAATGAGTGGAGAAATGAGTGGAGCAGAGGAATGAATGGTTGGGTGGATGAATGATCAATGAAGTGAATGTTTTCTGTCTCCATCGATCAACATAAGCTGCATCTGTCAAATGGAAATCGGATTTAAATATTCCGTCGACACAAAATCAAAGAAATATTATAAGACGATGTCAACGGACGCCACCAAACAAACACCACATGACCAAACACAAACACTGTTCAAACACAAACACAAACCGATTACAAACTGACCAAACAAACACTGACCAAGCACAAACACTGGTCAAACACACACTGACCAAACATAAAATGGCCAAACATAAAATGACCAAACATGAAATGACCAAACATAAAATGACCAAACATAAAATGACCAAACACAAAATGACCAAACATAAAATGACCAAACATAAAATGACCAAACATAAAATGACCAAATACAAACTGACCAAACATACAATGACCAAACACAAACTGACCAAACACACACTGACCAAACATAAAATGACAAAACATAAAATGACCAAACATAAAATGACCAAACACAAACTGACCAAACACCAAATGACATAGCATCGCCTGACCAAATGATTACTGATCAAATACAAGAAGAGTAAACACAAACTGACCGTGGGTCAACCGAGCAAATACGAGCTGACCAAATACAAACCGAATAAGCGCCATCTACTGACCAACCTTCTCACCACGGAGATCCATATCATCTGAGCATAAATTTTAGTCAACGGAATTAATCTACGAAACGCAATCGGGATAATTCAATTGAAAAAAAACGTTGAATGATTATCTTCGTTCGACAGAATAATAACTACGCATAAAAGAAGATGAGAGTAAAAACATTGGTCAGATCTGATCCCTCTCTCTCCTACTCCTCCCCCCCCACCCCCGCCACCATTTCCCCCACAGTCCTCTTATTCCTCACCACCACTTAGTCTTCATTGCTCTTCTCCAACCTCTTCATCTTCCATCCTCACTTGATCCTCTCAATCCTCTCAATCCTCTTCCTATATCCTCATGCTCTTGCTCTCTTCCTCTGCCTTCTTCTTTCTTCCTCTGCCTTTGTCTCTCTTCCTCTGCCTTTGTCTCTATTCCTCTGCCTTTGTCTCTCTTCCTCTGCCTTTGTCTCTCTTCCCATGCTTTCGTCTCTATTCCTCTGCCTTTGTCTCTCTTCCTCTGCCTTTGTCTCTCTTCCTCTGCCTTTGTCTCTATTCCTCTGCCTTTGTCTCTCTTCCTCTGCCTTGTCTCTCTTCCTCTGCTTTTGTCTCTATTCCTCTGCCTTTGTCTCTCTTCCTCTGCCTTTGTCTCTCTTCCTCTGCCTTTGTCTCTATTCCTCTGCCTTTGTCTCTCTTCCTCTGCCTTTGTCTCTATTCCTCTGCCTTTGTCTCTCTTCCTCTGCCTTTGTCTCTATTCCTCTGCCTTTGTCTCTCTTCCTCTGCCTTTGTCTCTCTTCCTCTGCCTTTGTCTCTATTCCTCTGCCTTTGTCTCTATTCCTCTGCCTTTGTCTCTCTTCCTCTGCCTTTGTCTCTATTCCTCTGCCTTTGTCTCTCTTCCTCTGCCTTTGTCTCTCTTCCTCTGCCTTTGTCTCTCTTCCTCTGCCTTTGTCTCTATTCCTCTGCCTTTGTCTCTCTTCCTCTGCCTTTGTCTCTCTTCCTCTGCCTTTGTCTCTATTCCTCTGCCTTTGTCTCTATTCCTCTGCCTTTGTCTCTCTTCCTCTGCCTTTGTCTCTCTTCCTCTGCCTTTGTCTCTCTTCCTCTGCCTTTGTCTCTCTTCCTCTGCCTTTGTCTCTATTCCTCTGCCTTTGTCTCTCTTCCTCTGCCTTTGTCTCTCTTCCTCTGCCTTTGTCTCTATTCCTCTGCCTTTGTCTCTCTTCCCATGCCTTCGTCTCTCTTCCTCTCACTCTCCTCTCACTCTCCTCTCACTCTCCTCTCACTCTCCTCTCACTTTCATTAATCAGACTTTCAGAAGAAGAGATGCTAAAATTGCTTCGATGACAAATGACCTTGGCATGTGAGTAATGAACTCTGAAACAATTGAATGCAACGCTGCATAGCTGAACTTTCATCTGTGCATCGATGCATCTCTCGCGATGTGTTATTTCACTTGCATCCTATAATAACGTATAATGTATACATTGTATACTGTATAACAGTGTGTATATAATAGCCGATAAAATTAATGTATCCACACTTCCATCCATCCTCACATAATTTCATTCATCCATCCACCCATACAAACGCCTCTCATCTACACTGAGATCTATCCATGCAGTCATCCATCCATACATCCATACATCCATACATCCATGCATCCATCCATCATCCATCAATCCATCCATCATCCATATATCCATGCAGTCATCCATCCATAAATCCATCTATCTATGCAGTCATCCATCCATACATCCATCCATCCATCCATCCATTGCACGAATAATGGGTGGCCCTATTAGCGGGATTGTCCATCCCTTCTGGGTTTCCCCTTCTTAACCAAAATTGTGTTAAAGTATTGTTCACAGCCATAATAATTCTATTATGTTTGTTTGCGGTTTTGGTTGAGGAAAAAAATTTAAATTTGTTGAAAAATAAAATAACAAAATAAATTTAAACATCCATACATCCATCCGTCCATCCATCCATCAATCCATCCATTAATCTAATTCAACCAGCCTCCCATTCCTCCGCGTATCTCTTCCTTCATACAATATTCCTCCCTACACTTTTCCATCCAGTAATTTATCCATCATTTAAGCATTTGCATAATTAATTATTACCCGTGTTGGTCATTGAAACCGGTTTCCGTTTCACTCGAAACCGTCATCGGTTTCTGTCATAAACGTCGTTTCAATCTCAACGGCGTCAACTTAAATCTAATAAATATTTAAGCGCAACATAAATGCCGTCGTCGTCGTCGTCATGGAGACCGGTGGTTTGTTGATGCACGCGCATGCGTCATCACTATGACGACGTTAAATAAGTAAGTAGAATGGGAGAGACGGTTTGAGAGGCAGAGAGACAAATACACAAGCAGACTGTGACGAACAGATACAAATAGGCAGACAGGCAAGCGGTCAAACAGACAGAGACAGACTGAGCGGCAGACGAATAGGAGGAGAGATAAAAGGACGAGGACGAGAAGGAGGATGAGGAGGACGGTCAAACAGACAGACATACAGACGGACAGACAGACAGACAGGCAAGCGGTCAAACAGACAAGGACTGAGCGGAAGACGAATAGGAGAAGACAGAGGACGAGAAAGAGAAGAAGGAGGAGTAAGAGAGAGAGAGACAGAGAGAGACAGACAGACAGACAGACGGTCAAACAGACAGACGAACAGACATACAGACGAATAAACAGACAGACAGACAGACAGACGATATGATCAGAATAAGAAGCGAATTACGATGGCAATTTATCTGACCTTTAACCCTCGTATACATACATATGTATATATATATATATATATGTATATATATATATATACATATGTATGTATATACCGCTGACTTTCCTTCTTCGATGTCTTCCGACGAACGCATGCATTTGTATTCCACGTCTACGTCGATGGCAGTGTGTGTGTGAAATTAGTTCGCACATATTATACATACAACTTATCTAATATACATAGATATATACAATATATTTATATAATCTCTCTATATATGCATTAATATGCGTAGACATAATTCATGCTTATGCAAGCGCATGTATGTTGTTTAATGAATGAATTTGTAACTTATCTGTAACTTATCTTTATATTTTATCTGTATATTTTAGGTTTGTCTAAGTTTGGTGGTGATTGGATTTATTGCATTCGGGTAATTCGAAGGTTTGTGTTGGTGGTGAATTGTTGAGGAGATGTTTTGTCTCTGAAGATACTGATGAGGAAAAAAGAGAGGAAAATGAGGAGGAAGAGAAAGAAGAGAAGAAGGAAGAGGAGGAGGAAGAGAATGAGGAAGAAGAGAAGAAGGAAGAGGAGGAGGAAGAGAATGAGGAAGAAGAGAAGAAGGAAGAGGAGGAGGAAGAGAATGAGGAAGAAGAGAAGAAGGAAGAGGAGGAGGAAGACAAGGGAGGAGGAGAAAGAGGAGAAAAATAGGAGGAGGAAGCAGAGGTGGAAGAGAAGGAGGAAGTGGAAGAAGACAACAAAGAGTTGAATGAGGAGGCGGTGAGGGAAGAGGAAGAGAAGATGAAGGAAGAGAATGAAGAGGAGGAAGAGGGGGAGGTGGAGAAGGACGAAGAGAAGAGGAAGAGGCCGAAGAAAGTGAGAAAAGGTGGGGAAGAGGAGTTGGAAGAGAAAAAGATGGAAGCGAAGGAGGAGAAGGAGGAGGAGGTGGAGGTGGAGGTGGCAGTGGTGGAGAGGAGAGATTATTTCGTCGAGAGGTGGTGAAGAGGAGGAGGAGGAGGAGGAGGAGGAGGAGGAGGAGGAGGAGGAGGAGGAGGAGGAGGAG
>OX243825.1:133269-313269 GCA_945859605.1 Lumbricus rubellus | reverse complement strand
TACTCTTCCTCTTCCTCGTCATTCTCTTTCTTTCTCCTACTCTTTCTCTACCTTCTCCTACTCTTCCTCTTCCTCGTCATTCTCTTTCTTTCTCCTACTCTTTCTCTACCTTCTCCTACTCTTCCTCTTCCTCGTCATTCTCTTTCTTTCTCCTACTCTTTCTCTACCTTCTCCTACTCTTCCTCTTCCTCGTCATTCTCTTTCTTTCTCCTACTCTTTCTCTACCTTCTCCTACTCTTCCTCTTCCTCGTCATTCTCTTTCTTTCTCCTACTCTTTCTCTACCTTCTCCTACTCTTCCTCTTTCTCTTCTTTCTCCTCCTCTTAATCCTCTTCCTCTTCCTATTCCTCCTCTTCCTCCATCTCCTCTTCCTCTACTTCTTGTAGGTCGTTGATAAATCCTCTTCCATTTTCGCTCTTTGTTTTCGCTTCATAGATGTCACCAGTGAAGCGCGAACAGACAAATAAACTTCCGGATGATCTTACTTACTATTTCTTGCGACTCCTTTGATTAAATTCTAGGCTCGAGTGGATTAGGAAAGGAGTGTGTGTCTGTCTGTCGGGGGCGGTGGGTATGAGGGCGGTGGGTATGATGATTGGGGTTGGTGTGATCGGAGGAGGAGGAGAGGTTTATCAGGATGGATGGGAGGAGGAGGATAAGAAGCGGAGACGGAGGAGAAGTGAGAGGAGGAAGAGGGACGAGGAGGAGGGAGGAGGAGTAAGAGGTGGAGGAGGGACGAGGTGGAGGAAGAGAAGGAGGAGGAAAGAGGAGGAGGAGTGGGAGGATGTGGAGGAAGAGGAGGAGTGGGGATGTGGAGGAGGAGGAGAGAGTGAGTGTGGTGTCTGGACGCCAATCGTCTTCTTCCTTCAATCGACATTTCTTCCAACAGACATCAATCAATCAGACATTTCTCTCTTTCCGTCGGACGATATTTCCGGTGATCGACTTTATCGACATCGAACATCGATCGGTTTACATGGCAACGGTTGTCATGGGCAACGCCATTGCCTAGCACCCGATGACCTCCTGACCTGAAGCGACCACTCTCAGCTAGACACTGATGTCTTCGATGAGATCTACCATCAGACAACGAATGGTCTTCTGATTCCAGTTACAGGCTCAGCAAACGGTGTTTATAGATATCGTTTGCTGTCTTATAATTATTATCATCATCATCATCATCATCATCATCATCATCATCATTATCATCATCATCATCATCATGCAGCACCAGCGAAGGAAAGAAGCAAGCAAACAAGGAACCAGATAGGAAAAGAAAGAAGCAGTGGATCAAGAAAGGATTTGACTGACTGGCGGCCGCCATTTAAAAGTCTTCAATGATTGGCAGACAATAGAAGAAGACGTCTTTGTTTTGAAGACAATTAGACTATAGTCTTAGTTTTGAAGACAATAGTTTTGTGGCTTCATTCGCTTCAAACGGAATTAACCGGATTGGATTTCACCGTCTTCTCTTGCAAAGCCTCCTTCTCACTCACAGTCACCGCTTCGTAGCACTTAGGTCCGCAAAGATAAACTACATGTGAATGATGTGATATATTATGATGTGATACCTGTGGATGAACAACTATTATTGTGAATTTGTGATTGGTCTAACGGTATGGAATGAGGCGCCTTGTCAAACGCTTTCTTCAGAAAAGTTCAGCAGGAAGAAACTAAGAACTTCTCAATTTTCAACCTACTACTTGTCTACTTCCTCTCCTTCTCCTTCTCCTTCTGATACCGTTGTTCCAGTATCCTATTTCGCTGTGTCCTGTATCTGCTCCTGAGTCTCTTTCCGGTCATCTCCTCTTATCTCTTGGTCTGTAAATCCGGGTCTTCTATCTTACCCTTATCCACAATGACCCCTTCTTCTTCTCCTCCTCCTCCCATTGTCTTTCCATCCATCGATCTCATCCCTCTCTCCTTCCTTCTTCCTTTTCCTTTCCTCTTCTCATCGAACAATCTCTCCTCCTCCTCCTCCTCATCCTCCTCCCATTCAACAATCTCCTTCTTCCATTGCGACGTCTCCACTCCTTCCTCTCTCTCTCTCTCTCTCCCTTCCCATCTTTATCTCCCTTCCTCCATCTCTCTATCCCTCCTTCTATCTTGCTCTCTTCCCCTTCCCTCCATCCTTTCCTCCATCCCTCTCTCTTCCTCTCCTATGCTCTCTTCACCTACTTCCATCTTTATCTTCCTCTTTCTCTCGCTCTATCTCTCACATCTTTTCTTCCCCTTCCCCGCTATCTGCCTCCTTCCCCTCTATCTTCCCCCGCTCTCTCTCTCTCTCTCTCTCTCTCTCTCTCTCTCTCTCTCTCTCTCTCTCTCTCTTCTCTCTCTCTATCCCTCTGTATGTCTCTCTGTCTCCATCTCCATCCTTCTATCCATCTCTCGGGTATTTCGTTGACCTCTCGTGTTTGCCTGCAATCCGGGTTCAACCAATTTAGCGCTGCGTATCCTCCGCAGAATCTTTATTCCCAATGGACATGGAAATGGAATGGAACTTTTCAAGGAGGAAGAACAGCGAAGGGAATAAGACAGATGAACAAAAATGGAATGGAAAGAAAAAGTTCAGTTGGAGAAAAGAGAAACAGGCGAAAGATAAAAGCGATCACTACTGCAATCTCCCCCATCGCTCGCTTCTTCTGTCGCTGTGGGGCGCGGTGGTGTAGTGGTGGCGTCGTTGCTTGGAGCCGGACGGTTCGAGGTTCGAATCCACCTCGCCGCGTAAGGACCTTGGGCAAGTCCTTCACTCGCAATTCGGCGTGAAGCTCCGATGCAGTGTCCGCTCTGCATTCCGGAGCGCCTCTGAGTATAAAGAGCTTAAAGGTGCGCTATAACAAGTGCACAAACAAACATACAAAACAAACACAGAATCCTCCACAAGTTCTTTGTCCTCCTCCTCTTCCTCTTTCTCCACATCTTTCGCATCCTCCTCCTTCTTCTGCTTCAACTGCTCTTCATTTATTTCCTCCTCCTCCTCCTTCTCCTCCTACTACTTCTTATTCCTTTTCCTCCTCTTCTATTGCTCCTCTTCCTCCTCCTTCTGCTGTTCCTCCTCCTTCTGCTCCTCCTCTTCCTCCTCCTCCTCCTCCTCCTCCTCCTCCTCCTCCTCCTCCTTGGCTCCTCGAAGGCGACTCTCCATCGGTCGGTCGGTCGGTCGGTTGGTCGATATCTGTCGAAGGCATCGATGGATGACTTTGATGCAGTTGCAACAAAGACCATCTTCCCCTCCTTCCTTCTCTTCCCCTCCTTCTTCCCTTCTCCTCTCCCACAGGTCCTATCATCTTTTCCCCCGTCCATTCGTCTGACTTATCTTTCATTCTCTATTATACTCCTTCCTACACATTCTCGTTCTTTTACTTCTCCGTCTCCTACCTGCTCCTTCCCCTTTTGCCTTCGTCTTCTTTCTCCCTGCTCAAAATTATCTCTCAAAGATCTTTGTCCTTCTCTTATCTTGTATCTCTCTTCTCTTATTCTTTCCTTATCTCCACCTTCCTTCCACCTCTCACCCTGGTTTCCTCCTTCCCCTTCCCCTTTTCATCTCTTTCCATTCTCATATCTATCCTCTCTCCAGCCATTACCTACATGTATCTCTGCGCTCCTCTTGGATTTCTCTCTCCCTCTCTCCCTTTCCTCGTCTTATTCTCCTCTCTTTCTCTCTCTCTCTCTCTCTCTCTCTCTCTTTCTTTCTCTCTCTCTCTCTCTCTCTCTCCTGAACTGTATATAATAATAATAATTATTATATTCGAATGTTTTATTGACAATCTTCTTCACTGTTCGACTCTTTTCGGGTTTCCGACGAGGAAGGAGGGGATGGCGGAAGAAAGGAAGGGTGGAAAGATGGAGAGAGGGATCATAGGAGGAGGCAGTGACGGAGGAATGAGGGAGGGTGGGATAGTGAATAAGTGAACTGGGTCAAAGGTTACGGAAATAAGTGGATAAGGTCAACGGTCATGCGCGCGTCGCTTTTGCTCGGCGATTCTACGAAGCGACAAAGTACTTTGAAGATTTAATTTGGTTTTTAGACGGTGACTATTATATTTTAGATCCACTCCTTCTCCTCCCTCTCCTTCTCCTCCCTCTCCTTCTCCTCCTTCTCCTTCTCCTCCCTCTCCTTCTCCTCCCTCTCCTTCTCCTCCCTCTCCTTCTTCTCCTCCCTCTCCTTCTCCTCCCTCTCCTTCTCCTCCCTCTCCTCCCTCTCCTCCTCTTCTTTATCCTACTCCTTGTCTCGCTTTCCTCCTTGTTTATCCTTTTACTCCTCCTTTACTCCTTCTCCTTCTCCTCCACTCGTTTTGTTTTCTCTCTTACTTCGTCTTCCTCATTTCACTCCCAATGTACTTCCTCCTGTCACTACCAATGTACTTCAGCCTCTCCTCCTCATCCCATTCTTCTGCTCTTCCTACATTTAAATCTTCTCCATGTCGATCAATAAGTTCCTGACATTCATCGGCGTATTGGGGGAGGGGGTAATACTGGTCAACGACACCACGAAATAAATAATTTAAATATTAAAAATCAATTCTGTGTATTTTGAGACTCTGTCCATCGGGAAAACGTAAAGAAGTACAGAAAAATCTTCTCTTGGTAGCTTTCCGTCGATGCTTCCATTTCATCTTCGTCTTTGTCCGATGCAAAAACTACGATGTAATGCATTGGCGCAATATTATTAGCCTACTATGAACTCAATCATTGCAGACGTACTTTGGTACGGAAAGCTCTTCGCAAAACAACACCAACAACGACAACAACAACAAATGTAATTATAGTGATATGAAAAGCACGATCAAAATGATGGAAACATAATAATATTATTATGTTTTCATACGATTGCTTGCAACAAAGGTAGCCTCAATGGAGCTTGAGAATACTTAAACAAAACTCTAAAACAATTTCCTATGTATGCAAGTAACTACATGTATGCATGTATGTATTTGTATATGTGTATGTATTGTATGTGTGAATGCATTTGTATATGTATTTGTATGTACATGTATTCGTGTGAATGTGTGTGAGTGCATGATGAAGATGCTGTTAAGTGTCTGATCGTCGACGTCTGATGTTTGTGTTGATGTTGTTCTGTTGATGATGTTTGTGTTGATGTTTGTGTTGATGCTGTTAAGTGTCTGATCGTCGTCGTCTGATGTTTGTGTTTGTGTTGATGTTTGTGTTGATGATGTTTGTGTTGATGTTTGTGTTGATGCTGTTAAGTGTCTGATCGTCGACGTCTGATGTTTGTGTTTGTGTTGATGTTTGTGTTGATGCTGTTAAGTGTCTGATCGTCGTCGTCTGATGTTTGTGTTTGTGTTGATGTTTGTGTTGATGATGTTTGTGTTGATGTTTGTGTTGATGTTTGTGTTGATGTTTGTGTTGATGATGTTTGTGTTGATGTTTGTGTTTGTGTTGATGTGTGTGTTTGTGTTGTTGATGTTTGTGTTGTTGATGTTTGTGTTGATGTTTGTGTTTGTGTTGTTGATGTTTGTGTTGTTGATGTTTGTATTGATGTTTGTGTTTGTGTTGTTGATGTTTGTGTTTGTGTTATTGATGTTTGTGTTTGTGTTTGTGTTGTTGATGTTTGTGTTGATGTTTGTGTTTGTGTTGTTGATGTTTGTGTTGTTGATGTTTGTATTGATGTTTGTGTTGATGCTGTTAAGTGTCTGATCGTCGTCGTCTGATGTTTGTGTTTGTGTTGATGTTTGTGTTGATGATGTTTGTGTTGATGTTTGTGTTGATGCTGTTAAGTGTCTGATCGTCGACGTCTGATGTTTGTGTTTGTGTTGATGTTTGTGTTGATGCTGTTAAGTGTCTGATCGTCGTCGTCTGATGTTTGTGTTTGTGTTGATGTTTGTGTTGTTGATGTTTGTGTTGATGTTTGTGTTGATGTTTGTGTTGATGTTTGTGTTGATGATGTTTGTGTTGATGTTTGTGTTTGTGTTGATGTGTGTGTTTGTGTTGTTGATGTTTGTGTTGTTGATGTTTGTGTTGATGTTTGTGTTTGTGTTGTTGATGTTTGTGTTGTTGATGTTTGTATTGATGTTTGTGTTTGTGTTGTTGATGTTTGTGTTTGTGTTATTGATGTTTGTGTTTGTGTTTGTGTTGTTGATGTTTGTGTTGATGTTTGTGTTTGTGTTGTTGATGTTTGTGTTGTTGATGTTTGTATTGATGTTTGTGTTTGTGTTGTTGATGTTTGTGTTTGTGTTATTGATGTTTGTGTTTGTGTTGATGTTTGTGTTGATGATGTTTGTGTTGATGTTTGTGTTGATGCTGTTAAGTGTCTGATCGTCGACGTCTGATGTTTGTGTTTGTGTTGATGTTTGTGTTGATGCTGTTAAGTGTCTGATCGTCGTCGTCTGATGTTTGTGTTTGTGTTGATGTTTGTGTTGATGATGTTTGTGTTGATGTTTGTGTTGATGTTTGTGTTGATGTTTGTGTTGATGATGTTTGTGTTGATGTTTGTGTTTGTGTTGATGTGTGTGTTTGTGTTGTTGATGTTTGTGTTGTTGATGTTTGTGTTGATGTTTGTGTTTGTGTTGTTGATGTTTGTGTTGTTGATGTTTGTATTGATGTTTGTGTTTGTGTTGTTGATGTTTGTGTTTGTGTTATTGATGTTTGTGTTTGTGTTTGTGTTGTTGATGTTTGTGTTGATGTTTGTGTTTGTGTTGTTGATGTTTGTGTTGTTGATGTTTGTATTGATGTTTGTGTTTGTGTTGTTGATGTTTGTGTTTGTGTTATTGATGTTTGTGTTTGTGTTTGTGTTGTTGATGTTTGTGTTGATGTTTGTGTTGATGATGTTTGTGTTTGTGTTTGTGTTGTTGATGTTTGTGTTGTTGATGTTGTCGTCGAAGTGAAGAAGAGGAATCGAAGTCACAGCTGCTGCGACCAAACGACAGACACATTAACAACACCAGCGACGCACCACCGCCCCCACCCCTCCCCTCCTCACCCCAACACTCCCACCCCCACCTCTCGCTTCTCTTCTCCTTCTCTCTCCTTCGTCACCAAACCCTCTCCTCTCATCATTGACGTCCATGCACAGGCTCATCAGATATTCTCCGAGAAATATGGCACCCCTCCAGCGATCCCCCAAACTCCTCCTCCCTCTCTACATGCCTCCCACTCTCCCACCACTCTCTCTCCCTCCCTTCCTACCTCCCGCCCTCTGACACACACACACACACACACACACACACACACACACACACACATCCACACACACACACACACGCACACATCCACACACACACACACACATCCACACACACACACACACATTCACACACACACACACACATCCACACACACACACACACACATCCACACACACACACACACACACACACACACATCCACACACACACACACACACACACATTCACACACACACACATTCACACACACACACACACACACACATAGAACTGTGGTCGTCAGGTGAAACCAACGTCGTCAGAAGATTTCGATGATCGACTGAATGAGAAGATCAGCGCAGATCCCATAATATTTTTATATCTCCTTTCTTCTTTCTTCATTCATTCATTCATTATTTCATTCATTCATTCATTCATTCATTCACTCACTCATTCATTCATTCATTCTTTATTTCATTCATTTATTCATTCATTCATTCATTTATTCGTTCATTCATTCATTCATTCATTCATTCATTCATTCATTCATTATTCTTTAGCTCATTCGTTCATTCACTCATTTATTCATTCATTCATTATTTCTTCTGTTCATTTGTTCATTCATTCATTCATTCATTATTCAGTCATTCGTTCGTTCATTCATTCATTCATTCATTCATTCATTATTCAGTCATTCGTTCGTTCATTCATTCATTCATTCATTATTTCAGTCATTCTTTTATTCATTCATTCATTCATTCAGTGTTTGAATTTTAATTTAAAATTCGATGAATATTTACTATTTATTTTCATATTTGCAAAATGGTTCCATTTTTTCCGGACCCAGTGTATAATACATATACATTTACGTGCATAGCCTATAATAATGCGTGTGTCTAGGAATCTTATTACGATTCATTACAGCGTAATAACATTGAGAGCCAACTCGATATCTGCACGTGTGATTATTATAATAATTATAGCGTTAGTCGTACAGATGAGTTCGTGCAAGCTTAAAGTTAGCTTTGGTAGGTTGGGTCTGGGTGGAGTAAATTTAGTTGGGGTACATTGGGGCGGAGTGTGCTGAATTTGGTTGAATTGAGTAGGGTAACCTTGGGTGATTTGGGAAGGAGTGTCTGTTTGTGGTGAGTAAGTGGGGTCGGGTGAGTTTGGGTGGTATAAGTTGGAGTGGAGTAGGTTGTAGTGGTGAGCTGGGGTGGAGCAAATTATGGTTGGAAGGGGGTCGTAATTATCCTCCCCTTGATGTTCATCGTGCGCTTAATGTGTACGGCCGCCGCCATGGACCTTAATTATGAATGAAGGATTTGTTTATCGGATGTAAAACCTGCCGAATGCAATGTAGCTGCTGAAAAATGAAAGTGGCGTAATAAAAATCTGGAAGAAAAATTCGATCACCCGGCATAGCATCATCATCAACATCGTCGTTTATCACGAGGACAGGAGAGGAGGTGGAGGAGGAGGAGGAGGAGGAAGAGGAGGAGAAGGAGGAGGAGAGGAGGAGGAGGAGGAGGAGGAGGAGGAGGACGTGGAGGAGAAGGAGAAAAGGAGATAGAGACGGAAGAGGAGGAAAAGAAAGAGATAAGGAGAAGGAGCAGGAAGAGCAAAAGCATTAGCAGGAGAAGAAGGAAAAGTAGGAGGAGGAAAGAAAAAAGAAAAAGGAGGAAGAGATGGAGGAAGAAGAAAACAAGGAGGAGTTGGAAGGGAAAGATTAGGAAGAGGAGAAGAAAAAAGAGAAGGTGGGGAAGAGAATGAGGAAGAGGAGAATGCGAATGAGCAGGTGAATGAATAGGATAAATAAGAAGGGGAAAAGGAGAAATGGAATAATATGAGGACGAAGATGAGAATCAAGAATTGAAAGAACCAAAGGAAGAGGAGAAACAGGAAGAGGAAAGGAAAAGGAGGACGAGGTCGAGGACTAGTAGGAGGAAAAGAGCTAGTGTATAGGAATAGAAAAAGTAGGAGGAGGAAGAGGAGTAGGAGGAAGAGGAGTAAGAGGAAGAGGAGTAGGAGGAAAAGAAGTAGGAGGAGGAAGAGGAGTAGGAGGAAGAGGAGTAGGAGGAAGAGGAGTAGGAGGAAAAGAAGTAGGAGGAGGAAGAGGAGTAGGAGGAAGAGAAGTCGGAGGAAAAGAAGTAGGAGGAATAGGAGCAGGAGAAAGAGGAGTATGAGGAAGAGGAGTAGGAAGAGGAGGAGGAGGAGGAGTAGGATGATTCGCGGCACAACATCAGCAGGTGCTTCATTTACATGCAACGCTTCCTCGGTCGTAGAATGAAGGCAGATCAAGATCCCCCCCCCCCCCATACCCCATCTCCCCCATCCCCATTCTCCCATCCCCATCTCCCCCATCCCCATTCCCCAATCCTCCATCCCCCATACATAGACCAGCATGCATTATTCATTTGCTTAAGCGCATCGAACGTGTGCGCGTGCGCGCGTGTGCGTGTCCTTTAGGTAATGGTCAAATTGATATACAGGTGTCTATGTTGGTTTGGATAATGTATAGAATGCGATATTGCATTGAATGTGATTGCATTGAATGTGATTGCATTGAATGCGATTGCATTGAATGTGATTGCATTGAATGTGATTGCATTGAATGTGATTGCATTGAATGTGATTGCATTGAATGTGATTGCATTGAATGTGATTGCATTCGATGACAAACCTCAGACGCTCTCGCAATCAGACATTTCTACTTGACTTGCAACGAATTCAAACACAAGAATAATAATAACTGTTGCAACATGCAAGTCGCATCGCATATGTAACATGCAAGTCGCATCGCATGTGTAACATGCAAGTCGCATCGCATATGTAACATGCAAGTCGCATCGCATGTGTAACATGCAAGTCGCATCGCATATGTAACATGCAAGTCGCATCGCATATGTAACATGCAAGTCGCATCGCATATGTAACATGCAAGTCGCATCGCATATGTAACATGCAAGTCGCAATGTCGCATCGCATATGTAACATGCAAGTCGCATCGCATATGTAACATGCAAGTCGCATCGCATGTGTAACATGCAAGTCGCATCGCATATGTAACATGCAAGTCGCATCGCATATGTAACATGCAAGTCGCATCGCATATATAACATGCAAGTCGCATCGCATATGTAACATGCAAGTCGCATCGCATATGTAACATGCAAGTCGCATCGCATATATAACATGCAAGTCGCATCGCATATATAACATGCAAGTCGCATCGCATGTGTAACATGCAAGTCGCATCGCATATGTAACATGCAAGTCGCATCGCATATGTAACATGCAAGTCGCATCGCATATGTAACATGCAAGTCGCATCGCATATATAACATGCAAGTCGCATCGCATATGTAACATGCAAGTCGCAATGTCGCATCGCATATGTAACATGCAAGTCGCATCGCATATGTAACATGCAAGTCGCATCGCATGTGTAACATGCAAGTCGCATCGCATATGTAACATGCAAGTCGCATCGCATATGTAACATGCAAGTCGCATCGCATATATAACATGCAAGTCGCATCGCATATGTAACATGCAAGTCGCATCGCATATGTAACATGCAAGTCGCATCGCATTTATAACATGCAAGTCGCATCGCATATATAACATGCAAGTCGCATCGCATGTGTAACATGCAAGTCGCATCGCATATGTAACATGCAAGTCGCATCGCATATGTAACATGCAAGTCGCAATGTCGCATCGCATATGTAACATGCAAGTCGCATCGCATATGTAACATGCAAGTCGCATCGCATATGTAACATGCAAGTCGCATCGCATATGTAACATGCAAGTCGCATATTATTTATCGCATGTGACGTGCAACGGTTGTTAAAAGATTGTTTGCAACGTAAGCAACCATTTCATTTTGCGATTTAGTTCTTGTGCTGCTTCGTAATAATTATTATTGTGGCGAGAAGCGACTTTTTCCCCAAGGTGGGGTAGGGTGTAGTGAAGGTGGGGAGTGTGGGGTGGGGGCTAGTGATTGGTCGGTGTGAGAACAATATTGACATCTGCTTAATGGAGACTTAAGTCACTTCTTAGGTTGAAACGCACTTCTTGCAATTCATGAGCCATTCTTATTATTAGTCATATTCTCTGCTGTTCAGGTTTAGACCTTTTGGCCTAACTACGCAGTATAGCCTAAGTCTATAGGCTGCAGACCATTGACTTAATATGGCTTCTCTGTAAGAGGTCGCTCTCTCTCAATCTCCTCCGTCTGTCTGTCTCTGTCTGCCTCTGACTGTCTTTGTCTTTTACCACTTGTCGTCTGAAGTCACTTGCACAGTGAGTCCAGAGGCGTCAGCTGCTCTTTAAGGAGGCGCGCCACAAGTGTCTCAGAATCTTTTTTTAACCTGTCCAGAATTTTGTACAGAATAAAATATTATTTCCATTTGTTTTATCAGCTTGCACGCTTAACTTAAAAAAGTGCAAGAAAAAGTAAATGAAAAAATATTAGGCTATGGCAACGATGTCATTTAGAGAAAAAAAATCAAATAAAATCCTTCGAAAAATAAAATTCGGATTCCTACTGTGATGGTTTATTTAGAAATCTGAAAATTTGAAGTCAACTCTGAATACCGCGCTCTCAAAAGCATCTGCGCGCGATTGAGGTGACCGATTAAGCTTATAGGTCTGCTTGGTCTGCGGTCACCTAAACCTGCGCTCCATAAAAATCAGATATTATGACGCCATAATTATAAGAGAACAACGCTTAGGTTCGTTCTTTAGCATGTTCAATCTAATCGTTCAGCCAGTCATCACAATTATTATGTTTGTGAGACAGTTATTTTTATAGCGCTGCTAAATCAATTGCGCTACGTCAAGTCTGAGGTATGGTCAGGGCTGAAAGTGAGCGGCGGCGGTCAGGGTCTGCGAGACACCGGCATTGATTTTCGTGACTTCATCATGTTGCCGGATCTCATCCGTGTCACTTGTTTATTAACACGTGAACAAAATTAATAAGAAACACAGAAATCGGTTGCAAATTACTAAAAATGGTTTTGGATAAATGTCTAAAAAATGGTCATCAGAAACAAATCAGATCAAAGGTCAAAGTCAGACCCGGCAACTTTTCCAAACCATTTTCAGCCTTTGTTATGAATGGATGGATGGATGGATGGATGTATGGATAAATGAATGGATGGATGGATGGAAAAGTGAATGAATGATGGATGTACCACATCGGTAGAGTAGTCCATATTTGTTGCCCCTCTGGGGATTTTCTCCACCAAATATTAAACGCAGATATTATTCTGTTTGCTAGACATCATAAAAGCAAGTCTCCTCATTCCCTGCAGGCTGCCCACTCAACTGCATGAAACTTGACATTGTGGCTCGTCCATCGGCCACATACAAATGGAAGAATGGCTGCTGTGCCTTCCACATCGCTCCCCTTCCCCTATCCCCCACCCCACTCACAAATGCATCTGCCCATCGGCGACACAGGGTAAGAGTCAGATGTTGGGTGGGGTGGGGTGGGTGGGGGAGATGGAGAGCAGCAGCAGACGGTTGGCGAGTAAATATTTGATGGCGCTAAGAGAAGTCTAATTGCGAAGAACGAATTCTGGTGGCGAGAAAGGTCAACAAACGACGATATCGGAGTTTGATTTCCATCCACTCATGCATGCATTCATCCACTCACGCATGCATTCATTCACTCATGCATGCATTCATTCACTCATGCATGCATTCATTCACTCATGCATACATTCATTCACTCATGCATGCATTCATTCACTCATGCATGCATTCATTCACTCATGCATTCATTCACTCATGCATTCATTCATTCACTCATGCATGCATTCACTCACTCATGCATGCATTCATACACTCATGCATTCATTCATTCACTCATGCATACATTCACTCACTCATGCATGCATTCATTCACTCGTGCATTCATTCATTTACTCATGCATACATTCATCCACTCATGCATACATTCATTCACTCATGCATGCATTCATCCGCTCATGCATGCATTCATTCACTCATGCATGCATTCATTCTCCCATGCATGCATTCATCCACTCATGCATGCATTCATCCACTCATGCATGCATTCACTCACTCATGCCTGCATTCATTCACTCGTGCATTCATTCATTTACTCATGCATACATTCATCCACTCATGCAAACATTCATTCACTCATGCATGCATTTATTCACTCATGCATGCATTCACTCACTCATGCATGCATTCATACACTCATGCATTCATTCATTCACTCATGCATACATTCATTCACTCATGCATGCATTCATTCACTCATGCATGCATTCATCCACTCATGCATGCATTCATCCACTCATGCATGCATTCACTCACTCATGCATGCATTCATTCACTTGTGCATTCATTCATTTACTCATGCATACATTCATCCACTCATGCATACATTCATTCACTCATGCATGCATTCATCCGCTCATGCATGCATTAATTCACTCATGCATGCATTCATTCACCCATGCTTGCATTCATTCACTTATGGATGCATTCATCCACTCATGCATGCATTCATTCACTCATTCATTCATTCATCCACTCATGCATTCATTCATTCACTCATGCATGCATTCATTCACTCATGCATAAATTCATTCACTCATTCATTCATTCATTCAACCACTCATGCATTCATGGACTGGTTTTTAAACACGTAGTCAGATGTTGGGTGGGGAGATGGATGGTAGGCTAGTTAGTAATAAAGTCCCTGAGGGATCTTAAATACCTCGGGGCAACAAAAAATAATAGTTGCACTGGTAATAATATTATATTACCAATAACAACCACAATTTTCACGTCGTCGTAACACAGCCAACAGATGTTGCAGATATTGTTATAGCAGCAGCGGTTAGTGACACCCAAAAAATTGAAAAATTACAAAACAAGCAGAATTAAGCCATCACAATACGCCCGATTTTGACAGATCCCGTCACATAATTTGTAGTCTGAGGGTCAGAGAACGAATTTATTCTTAAACTGATCTACCGGGGAGCATGGGCGGAGTTTGGTTTCCATTCTTGGGAGGGGTGGTAAAAAACTTGGAGTTTGGTTGCGGGACGGAGACTTAGTCCAGATCGAGCGGCGCGGAAAAAATTTCTCGGCCAAAAACTGATGACCTTTTTTAGTCATCGAGTTGAAATCTCATAAAAACCATTTTTCCGGACAAAAAAGTTGATGACCTTTTTTGTCATTCAATTCAAGTTTCGTTCGTGAAAATTTCTTGGGGGCTAGGCTAATCCCCGGGAAAAGATACCATTTTCATGGTGGCAAACCTGAATCTGGGCCTTCCTGGGGTGGGGGGCTTGAGCCCCCTTTTCCTCTGATAAACTTCGCCCATGCCGGGGAGAATAGGTTTTGTTTCGAAAAAGTCACGTTTTTAGAGTGGAAACTCTGTCGCGGTCACGGAGAAAGCGTATATAGGGGAGACCGGGGCTAAAAGTAACAGGGGCAGGTTGTAACTTTGCAAAAATAAGGAATACTTAAAGTCAGGAAACCAGCGTATGCACGTCATAGCATGCGGCATATCGTTTCCGTTGTATGTTCCTTTCGACTTCGCTTGCATTACACCATAACAGATTCGTTTTTCCAAAAGTGTGATTTTTGCCACTAAAAGTAATTTTTTTAATCCGCATGATTTTTCTCATTGTTTTCGTCTGGCGCACGATATTCTTACGTAGTGTTGGTCAATGCGAAGCTTGTTTATGTTAGATTACATGGCAGGATGAAATATTTCGTCAGCTAACATGGCGTTTGAACATTTTATGTGACCATCTTAGACGCGTGATCGGGGCAGGTTGTAAAAATTTTCAAGGGGCTTGTTGTAACGGTGTTTCAACCTGCACCAAACCACCTTCAATGTTTTAAAAGATTTATTTTTACCTGAATCCTACCGAAATATTTTCGGCTGTAGATAATTTATGAGGAATTACAAAGGGAAAAGTTTTAGAGAAAAAAATGAATGAAAGAAGAGGCAGAAATTTTTTTTTTAACCTTTTTGTGCTGCCAGAAACAAAAAGAAAAACTGTATCCAGTAAGAAATGATCTCAAATGGATTGCACTGATAGCGCTGTGAATTATGTCTGCCATAAGTGTGTTTCAGACGACTTAGATTAACAGTAGCGCCTAGACTACATGTGTTGTGTTACAACCAACCCCAATGCTAAAGGTATTGTTACAATTTACCCCAGGTCTTGTTACAACCAACCCCAAGCCGGGGCAACTTGTAACGCAAAAAAATATTTTTTTGACCTCATTTATCTCCTAAAGTAATATAGTTAGACATTTGAAATTTAGCCAAAATATAAAGCTCTTATGAAGGTTTTCACTGATAGGCCTATATTGTGTGTCGTACTTGGAGGAACAGTTCTGCCGCAAGTCGATGAAATGTGTAAATTGTTACTTTTAGCCCCGGTCTCCCCTATATTACACGAACATAGGCCTATCGCTCTTCTCGAGCGATCCGAGTCACACGCTGATCAACCAACTCATCGACAGTGAATGGCAAAAGTTAGGCTGACTAAACAGTTTGACTAATATTTTTTTAGCTATTTGCTTAGTGACTGTAGGGCCTAACCAAATCAGAAACTCATGTACAATATTATAGACTATGTATTGAGACGCAGTGATTGCAAATAAGAAGTGTTTTTATGAGCTAAGATGACTATTATAGACTTTAAAATGAATGGATTTTAGTCGCTATAGGCCTACTTGCTTCAACGACGTTAAAATGAAAAGTACATTATGCAGAATGTCTGACGAAACCCAGGGTGAGAATTGCCGGGGGGTTGGGGGGTTCAACCCCCCAGTCTTTCTTAGAGCCCCATGTTAAAGTATGTTTTTCATACCCCAATTACAAGTTTATCATAGGCCAACCCCCCCCAGTTATTTTTCCACAATTCTCATACTGACGAAACCTCAAATGATCACAATCTTATCTTACGATCCAAATGTCAATTTGACTGGTTTTGCAATTGCTGATCATCATTTCATGACTTATGTCATTATGAGTAGTCAGAGTAACTTTTTTATTTCATGACTTATGAGTAGTCAGAGTAACTGGCTTTATTTCATGACTCATTCAGAGTAACTGGTTTTATTACTAGGTCAATAATATTGAACTTCATTACATTGCATGATGCGTAATTGTTTGTATTAGCAAATGTCTGCATTATTTCCTGACAGAACTGTAGTAGTAGCTCTATTGTCTTCGTGTAGTAGGACTATTATTTATTAGGCTACTCTAGTACACATCACTGAAGAGAGACCGGAGGGTAAGAGAAATAGAGGTAGTCAGGAAAACCGAGACAGATGATCAGTTGGGATGGATGATGACTGACGGATACGAGCTGAAGAGAAAAGCACAGCGTCGACAGCAAAGAGAAGAATGGCGTCATTGGAAGTTGAAACCTGCCGAAGGGCAGAGAACTTAAAGGAGACACATCACAGAGTTTGAAAAACGGTCTTTATTGACCCCTCTGCGTTGTTACAGGGCACTTAACCTGTTATTGTGAATTATGTTTCAAGTCTGTCGAAAAGTTTCCTTAAAAAGTTAGAAAAGTTTAATAAAGTGTTTTTAGTCTCGTTAACTTATTCCCAAAATCAGTTGTCAACTTTCAGATAAACTTTTTTTTATTTAGTTGAGAAATAGCTATAGTTTAAATAAACAAAATTAGTTTCTTGATCATCATTGCTCATCCATCTAACGCTCCATCCATCAATCTCGTCGCTCGCTTTATCAGTGGCAGTGGAAAAGAACGAATGCCTCTGCTTTTCAATACATGGAATTAGCATCTTCTATGGCTATCCTCTATGGCAAAGGTTTCCAACCTTTTATGACTCAAGCACCACTTTTTCTAAGTTGGAGGACACGATGGCCACTTAGATCAACTACTTAGTTGAAGGACAGTAGGGGGCCACTTAATTAACCAAAAAAATGTAAAATAATTAGAATGGAGTCAAAACAGAATGTTTGATGGCATTCATAGATGTCAAAATGAAATAATTTGTATTAGAATATAAATATGTGTTCTATCCTGTCCAAATTGTTTTTTCATGTATTTTTTAAAATTCTTTGAGAGACGATGGCCATTTTCTTAGGCTTGGCGGGCCACTTTTGGCCCATGGGCTGGGAACCACGCTCTATGGCTATCTTCTATGCTCCCATAAGTCGGAGTAAGTCGAAGCATTCCAGCTGACAAACAACTCGAAGTCATCTCTTATCTCGAAAGCCAGAAAGTCAATCCTACAACATAGCTGACCACATGTGGCACGCTGCCAGACAAATAAAATTATGCATCTAGCAGAAGTGTCTGCCTCTTCACAGGACCACAACTGTTGAAAACCACACTTCCTCACATCAATCTTACAAAAGCGCACTCTTCAACTTTTTACTTGAATTAAATACATCAAATCTTCAGATTTTTAAATTTTTTACTACAGGTAATGTAATTGGCTAAATTTCACCCAAAACAACAATTTTGTAAATTTCACTTTAACAAAATTCAAAGTAAAACTAGGTTTGCAGCAAGATCTTACTTTCACCAAATTTATCATAATGTGCTAAAGGTAAAATCTTTTTTGGGCTAACAATGAATTCTCACTTTTCCACCACAATGCAAAAAAGTATTGGCCACATAATTTCACGTGATCATCAAACTTTCCCATCACAGTGTTCACACAAAGACTGATGAACTGTATTTCAAGGTCTCAACAAACTAACACGTTTCATTTTTTTCAAATTATTTCTTGTGACAAACGGACAAAACGTTCACAACAGACATCGCCACATTCCTCATCCTCCTCCTCATCATATTTTGATTGATGTACACGTACATATACGCTGTTAATAGAATCAAAGACAAGCACAACTGACGACCATTGTAAAGACGAACAAAGAGAAAGACAAAGACAGCATCATCATCATCATCATCATCCATCATCATCATCCATCATCATCAGACATCATCATCATCATCATCAGACATCATCATCATCATCATCATCATCATCATCATCATCTTCATCATCATCAGACATCAACAACGATATATCAGCAAATGTGCTTTTATGACTTAGACGTCTGCTAAACAACAGATCTGTTTCATCCATTCAACAAAGCAACAAAAACATGAGATGCGCTCTAGAAAAAGCAAAATTTAATGCAAATTCAATGCAAAGCCAATTCAGACTTAGAAGAATTCAATTGAAAAATGTTAATCAATTCAGCAAAAGACCTCAAACCACGCAAATCCTAACTTAACCAGCTGCTTAGAATTCAGTTGAATTCTGCTAAAATCTTCAGCAAACTAGATTATGTCACCTACACAAACAATGCCACCTACACAAACGATGCCACCTAGAAATGATGCCACCTACACAAACAATGCCACCTACACAAACGATGCCATCTACACAAACAATGCCACCTACACAAACGATGTCACCTACACAAACGATGCCACCTACATAAAGGCACTAAACTCCAAACAAAGTAAACGAAAGAAAACCTGAAACCTAGAAAAACATTTCTTCTCCATTTTCAGAGGAATGACTGACTGTTGTTGGTGCCGGCGTAGAACCACGAAAGCACGAACAGAAAAGATTTCCGATTACAGTCTTACGCTACGTTTGATCAGCAAAGCGTTGTCCGTTAATACAGAAAGTCACAGAAGCAGACAACGACGACAACGTCACTCGAGACTCGACAACCACAACGACGACAACGATGACGACAACGCTGCAGGTCAAATGAATGGCGGCGTTGCTAAGCTCTGGCGAGAGCAACAACCGTGAAGTTCAAGTTGTCTGGATCTCTAGCCATGAACTTCTTCACGACCTCTGCCGTGTCCTACAAGTAGACACAACTCACCGCATTCATCGCATGATCATTTTTAAACCATGCAGTCAGCCGTCAAATGCATTAAGTCGAGTAACAGTGAACGCGAAAACCGATCTAAAAACTTACCCTGTCTGTTGCATGATGTGTTCATGCCATTGTACAATTCTTCAGGCTTAGACAAAGCATAGAATATGCTGGTAGCATTGATAGCATTAGCATCCATTGGCTCCCAAGCATCATTAACTGCATCTAACTAATACAATTAATGATCACTTGCAAACTAACTGCTTTAAAATGAAAGTGTTCAAATCTGTGAGATAGTTAAGTAAATCACTTCTCTTTGATAATTTAAAATGTGAGATATATAAAATGTATTCATATATCTCATACAAAATATTAGACTGCTATGTCACCATATAGAAGCTGATGATGAGCGGTTAGAAATTTCGAAAGTGGACTCATCAAGTAAAAATGAGTAAGTAAAGAGCCATTGAAAGATAATGAAAAGAAGAAGAGGAAGAAGTGAGTAGGAGTGAATGAAGTGGAGAACAATCAATAGAACAAAATTTAATACAGAATGCATACATTGAATAGTGATTAAATTGATGCAAACTAGGGAGAGTATAAATCTGCAAATATGGGGGAAACGAAGGAGTTGGGGGAGGGTGGGAAGAGGGTGCAAACCTCGAGAAGTGTGTCTTCGGTTGTTGGTCCATGTTTGACGGGAGCGTCCTTTCGTCCATCTGTTCAACAATTCAAACAATGTTCACATCCATCATCATCATCAACGTCAAATTTAGACATCAAATTAAATAATCAAATGTTTCTTCAGAAAATAGATTCACTAAATTATAATTTCTTGCTTTTATTTCAACCTTGGTTCGCTCAGAATGTGAAAATTGCACACAAGTTCAACCAACTCCTAAACCTCATTCCAATCCACATAACATTTCAACATTTTCATCTGCTCAACATCATCTCATCTCTCTCAACTCTTTTGTCTTGCTAGAAAAAAGGAGTGAGATTTTAGAGATGGTGTGGAAAAGAAAGGCAAAGCACAGAACACTTACAGTTGGTAATGGAAAACCAGAAGCAAAATGTTTCCACCTACTTTTGTTTACCTGGCATTCACCTTTACGATTTGAGCAGTGGAAGTAACAACTGTGCATGATATTGACAAAGAATCGCAATTTAAAAACATTTCGTCAGTACATACCGAGTTCATAGAGAGTATTGTTGCGCTCTATAAAGGCGACAAAGTGCAGATCAACTTTCTCATCTCGACCTGGAGCCTTTCAAACAAAAAAACATTGTCATTAATAACTTCTCTCAAACAAAAAACAAATTGTCATTAATAACTTCTCTCAAAACATCACTCAGCCAAACGTATTTATGTCACGAGTCGCAGGATTTGCTAACACCAGACAGACAGAAAAGATTCAGACTGGAATCCGTGAATCAGGCGAATCTCACACAACCCATCCAGATTCATAAAAACATCCAAATTACAATATTCTGCTCATACGACAATTCCACATTCATTATCCATTTACCCTCTCGTGCACCGCTTATGGCGATAGGAAATCTTGAACTGCCACACAGAAAACTTCTTCTGAAATTTCTATTTCTAGGTACTACCTAAGTTCACACATTCAATTCTATTTACTAAGTTCACATGTTTAATTTAGGTACTACCTATGTTGATATGCAGCTGAGCATCATTTATATAGCACCTCTAGAAACCAATCAATGTCAATAGAATAAGAATAAATTGACTGATTGTTACCTGTGTCTGTCCTTCCTGAGCAACTTCATCATGTGCCTCACTGAAAGCCTACAACAACAAAGTCAGCAGCTGAAAAGCTCAAGCCAAACTCATCAGAGACTCATTTATAACATCAAAGACTTTGTGAAGTCCAAAACAACAACCAATTCCACAGGAAAAATAATACAACCACTTAATGTTGCTACATGGTCTCTTCTTCTCCCAGTGCAAACGAGAGTGCAAAATTCCTTTTTAAATTAAACTCAAATTCATATTTCAAAATGCAAACACCAGAAGAAATCTCACTCTGAGCACTGACAAAGTTTATAAAATTAAAATAAAAGAAGAATTTCCAAAAGATTCCAACAGCAAAACAAACTTTAAACCTATAGACAAGAGTTTTGATTGTAGCCGTTTAAAAACAATATTGTCACTCGTATAAATAGCAAAGATGAAAAAAGTTGTAGACGTTAGTTTAATATCGATCGAAGACTGACTGAATCGGTTTCGAGATGTTTTCCTCGTTCCTCGGGCGACAGACCTCTCGTGTCGCTGAAGAATTTGCTCAGATGTTTCTCCCCTGATAATAAAAAAAGAGAATTTAAACCAATTTATTAACATCAAATAACAATTCATGAGGTCAATCTGTGCAAATAAAAGAAATGTTACACTACGTACATCGTACATGTCCCACTTATAATGTAATCTCTTTTGAAAACCTAATTTCATTCAGAATATCCTCTCAATTAAAGTAATGACAGTCACGAATGAAGACTGGTGATCCAAAACACGGAGCAGAGACTCAAGACTTTTCCAATGAGTTAGACTTTACTCTGTAGGGACATTAAACGAAAGTCCTTCACTCACAATTACTCAGCTCAAACAATGTCCCATTGTATGGTCATATGCTCTTCAAAGTTTTGGAAGGAGAGTAGTATTAAAACACAGCACATTGTATTGTACAGTTTTGCTCTGCATTGTGCAGACATGTGATAACAATAAACAAGGATTGTAAATTGATGGCTGCCCACAGTGTACAATTCCCAACAATTTAAAACTGCCCACAATGCAAAAAGCTGATCAGCATAATAATAATAATAATGGTACAATGACTACCTGTTATAGGATGAGAAACCCACCTCAACACAAGCGTTCACATCAACAATCGTCATCAAAAAGTTCTCAAAATCAACTGTACATAACATTGTGGCCAGACATTTTCACACAACAGTCTGCTAATAGGACACAACATCCGCCACCACTGTCCGCCAGCCACAGAGAAGATTCATGATCGATATAATGACAATGTATAAAACAAAAGTTTAAATGAGTTTATTATATTGTCGATGTTGCGACTCACTGTCAAAGCCGAGTTTTTCTGCGTTGTTGCAGAGAGCATGGATGATTCCGATCGTTCCGCATGCGTTGCCAATCGTCTGCTTGATGAAGTAGAGACCAGACTCCGCATCCAACGGTCCAAACGGCTCACCATCATTCTACAACGTGCATCAACCATCACATACATCAACAACAACAACAACAACAGCAGCACATCTTCTCAGACAACAACATCAGTAACAAGCCAAAAATTATATCATCTTCAATTTAAAGTAATTACGAGAAGAAGGCATTTCTTAAAAACTTGTCATGTGACCCACATCTAATGGTTTAACCACATCTAATGGTTGAAAAATGCAAAGCGGGAAATTAAGAGCATTGGTGTTTTATAGAGCATTCTAAATGTAAATTCTCAGTTTCACATTGTGTATCATAAGCGCTTTAGCGCTTTCCAACCTCTCTAAGGTTGTTGAGCTTTGAATGGCACCTCTGATTCTGAACTCCTGTATATGGTAAAGAGGTATAAACATCGAGCTCAGAGCATCTAGTATTTGCAGAGACCAAGGCCGTAGCCAGGATTTTATTTCGGGGGGTGTTTTCAGTGGCGGCCAGGATTTCAGTTTTGGGGAGGCTGAATTTCCTGAAATATGTCCATCATTTTTTATTTTCGCCGTCAAATTTTCTGATGACCTTTTTAGTCATCCGGTCGAAATCTTGGAAATATTTCCATTTTCGCCGTCAAAATTGAATTCAACTTCTATTTTTCAGAATTTTCAGATCTTATCTATTATTTCATTTCGGAGGGTGTTTTCAGTGTTTTCATGGCATTTTTCATGGTTTTTTGCATCACAAACTAGAAAATGCAATTGCCTTTTTCTGCATTTTCCATTTCGGGGGGTGTTCAAACACCCAAAACACCCCCCTGTCTACGGCCTTGGCAGAGACTGTCATGATCTGGTAAGACTTTGTGGTACTATTGAACCGTGAAGTAATCATAAACATACGATCAACAAGATCACCAGTAACAAAAGAATTATATGAATAAAAGAAAATATAAAAAATTAATACAAATCAGAATCAAATGAAAAAAATTTAAAAAAGCGAAACCAATTCATTGTTTCTACCTTTGCTGAGAGTGGAAATAAAAGAAGAACGGCACAAATGGGTCTCGGCAGAAGCGCCAAAAGGTCCGGGTCGAGGCCCCAAACGTCGACAAACTGCCACACTTCGTTAACTCCCAAAGACTGAATATACTAGTGAACAAAATCAAACTCAAAAACATAAAGTTCACTCACGACAGAAACATAAACGAATAAAACTCAAATTATACATAAAACAAAATGGCCGACACACATCATGCGACACCAGCGTAGGAGGAGAAGGTGGAGTGCTACCTTCGCTCTTGGAAACAAGAGCAGCGCTGCAAGAACTGGTTGCGGAACGTTCTTCAAACCGTCTGATGACAAATCGTAGACATCAACAAACGCGAACGATTCTGGCACACCCAACTTATGGACGTACTTAACAAGCGACGCATGAAAACAGACAAACTGATTTGTCAATTATCAATATAGACCAATTCAACTAGTTGCGTTTAAAACGCTCACAAACATTTTTCTTTGAAGTTTACGACACAGTGCAAGACTTGAGTCCAATTAAACCGTTAAAATATTTCCTGTTAGATAAAGACTGAAATTCTCTAAGCTAAACTCAACAGAATAATTAAGGAAGTAAAATTTTGGAAATAAAAATTCAGTAGCTCAGAAAAACGTCACCCTAGCTAAAATCTGAAAAAATTAGGAAAGTCTTACTCAGAACCACGTAGTCCTATCTAGAATTCCGCATGCATTATTAATGCATTCACATCAATTAGCAAATTCCCATATCGAAAAAATATCAATTGAGTTTCTATAGATAAAGAGTTAACTTTAGCCTGCAATATCATTCAGTAACTTGTCAGCATTGCATCAGATCGTTTTCTGTGAAACATTCTTAACATCTATAGAATTATAGACCGCAGTGGTCAGCAGAATCATGACATCGCAATCTTGACGACGCCTCACCTTGTTCATAACCTAAAACATCAAAAACAGAACACACCTTAAGCCAACAACGCACAATATATTCTACAGAAACAATGCAATAAAAGAAGACAAATAAAACAGACGAAAGGCGAAGGTAGAGGTGAAAAATACCTCTGGGTTTGACTCGAGAGGTAGCCACCTGTTCTCGGCCATCTTGATCGAAGAAATGACGGAAAATGCGGCGCTGCAGTCAACGTCGTCTGGAATAAATTATTCAATGAGATTGGGTTTTCGAGATTAAATCTTCAATTTGATTTTCACTGCGTCTAGAATTTTTTTGTCTGCGCGTCGTTCGCAATCGATTTTTAATTTCTACTGCTGAGGACAATATTGGTCGAAACCTGAGTCGACTGAATTGTTTGTCGTTAGCACCATTATATTAAGCAAACATTGCTTCATCTGCAGATGGTCAGAGCTACGGTGCAACAAAACGGACCTTAATCCGTCCGTACCACGTTTTCATCGTAATCTCCAAATTTACAGAGTGCCACTTGAAAGCCAAGCGCAGGACCCCAGCTTATTCACGAGCAGGGCTTTTTAACGTGCAGCTGTACACAAAATGTGCAGTTCTAAATGGATTTGTGCAGCTGTAGAAGCTGTCACTTCTATGCAGCTAAAACTAGTTGGAAAAGGCCATTTTCCTCCGATTGGGAGTAATTTGCATGGAGGGTGGGAAAGGAGCTGTGCAGTTCTAGAAATTCCTTTAAACCAGCCCTGTTCACGAGCGCTGTGTCAAGTCATAAGGGTAGTCCAAAAGAGTAGTCCGAAGGAGGCCCTAGTCCGGGTACCAAAGAATCATTCGGCTTTCTTCAGCACGTGGTCTGAACCTTTATTTCTCATTAAGTAATGTAATAATAATGGCAACAGTATGCAGTCTGGCACAAAGTGCAGATCTAACAGTATGGACGCGGGATCGCTTCCCAAAGGTTGACTCACCATGTGATTCGCTAGATGGCGTGGTACGTTAATCAAGTTGAAACAGAGGTTCTCAATTAGGAAACTTTCAATGGTGCTGCGTTTTTTAAAACCAAATGCAGTTTCCTTTAATGTGTAGGATACCTCTGCATAGCATAGACACTTTTCACAGCCGCTATATAAATGCTCTGAAAAATTAATCAACAGGACGGTTAAGCACTGCAGAGACTGACGCCACAATTAATACAAACAATTTCAGGATTTTTATTCATGTACTCATTTTACTATCCTCAACTTTCAATGCAAAAACTTTGCAAACTTCAGTTGGAGAGTTAAATTGCAAATTAATCAGAACTTTGTCTGTTCAAAAGTTTTTCTCCAACAACAAACAAAAAAGTAGAAAACACAAAAAGTGCATCGTCATCCATGACATGGTCCAATAACATCGAAAGACAAATCTGTTTTCTGAAGCAGATCTCATCCTTTGCGATGATTGTAGTCTTCCAGAATAAGTCTCTCTCAAGTGTTGATGAAAGAAACGTAAGCTTATAACTGCGATTGTCCACTCACTGACCGACTGACTGACCAGTCTTCACGGCAGGAGACATTCAGAGCGACTCGCATTCAAAGCCAAATGACGATCAGATGCAGCAGCTCAATGCGTCAAAAGAATACAACGGGTCAACTACTTTTTAAACCTGAAAACAACGACAGCATTCCTCCTCTAATTAATAAAATTCACAAATCAAGATTTTGATATTAAATTAACAGACTTTGAGACTTAAAAGAATTAACAACTGCGCTCAGAAAACAGAAACAACTTTTTAATTTCTTCATCTCTGTCATCAACAAATTCTGTTCAATGCAATTAAAAATTAAACACTGTATCCAGATTTCAAGATTCAAACAATCAACATATATCTAGAATTCACGTAGCTATTTAACCTTTGCCACTCATGAGTCCGCTTTCACCGGACAAATTTGAACTGATTAATTATTAATCTGAGTGGTAAGGGTTAACGAGAGATCTCAAGCCTTTATGGAAACATCCCAAGACCAGAAGACTTCTTTACATAAATATATTGGAACATTGGCTAAACAAGGTCAGGCGGTGTCTTGTAAAGTTGTGAATCAGCTTAAGACAGACAGAAGAAATAAGAAGATAGCATGACGTTCTAGTTTCAGAAATGCTTAGATAAGACAGAGCGCAGGTACTTGCTTCTTGAGAGGCGGCTTCAGAATGAAACCAGCAGCAGCTGCAGCAGCAGGTGGTGAAATGACGCTGGCGGCAGCACTGCTTGTTCTCTTGGCATCCGATGATGGATGAGAGGATGAGGATGAGGAGAGATGGAAGGCATCACCATGACCACCAGACAAACAAGACTCACTCGATGACAATCTAAACAAAAAACAAAAGACATCTTGAATGTAGAACAAAAGACTAAAGACAAATTGAATGCAGAACTGTGAAATGCTTAACAGTCCAATGATATCCTTACTTACTTACTTATGATACATAAATATAATATATACACCTCCCCACAACAAACATTTTGAGCATCTCTGAGCAGGTCTCTTGAAGAGGCGCTATATAAATTATCGGAATGAATGAATGCATGCACGCGTGTGTATATACAGATGCAGTATACATACATAGGACCTGCACATATGCACAACAATACACACACACACACACAGAAGAGTTTATATTAAATCGTCTTATCTATAACAGATCTATAATGATGATGATGATGCTCAAGAGCAAATTTAGGTGAAAATGTCGACCTGTCTTCTGACGCGTTCGGTGCTTCATGCTTGGCGGCATTTCCAGCTGATTCCGTTGACTTCCATTTCGCAGCGTTGCTTTCTTCTTCCAACGTTGTTGATGATTCCTGACTGATGCTCATATCAAGACCAAGACCTCGAGTAGAACAGAAAAAGACACATCTATCAGACATCTCTCTCTCTCTCTATCTCTGTCTGTCTCTCTCTGTGTCTCTGTCTGTCTGTCTGTGTCTTTTTTTTCTCCATCCAATTCCAACTGTCACTCATGCACACGTGTGTATATACGGTATATATATATATATACACTGTGTCCCAATAAATCGGGCACCCTTTTTATAATGTGAATAAAACAGGCAAATCTTAATCGATTTTCAAAATTTCAAAACTGTTTTTATCCTGACATAATTATCTTACACTGATTCAAATATGAAGTTTCTGGCATGAATATTGACGTCACAATTACGTAATTTGCATCAGAGAATTCAAATGTCAACGCCATTCTCTAACGATTTTTGTTGACATAATATGGTTTCGATATGTGAATTAATGACGTCATTATGACGTAATTTCTTAGTGAGGGCCGTTCATAAATTACCAATTTGTAGATAATTATCTAAAAATAAAACAGTTTTGAAATTTTGACAATCGATGAATATTTACCAGTTTTATTCACATTATAAAAAAGGGTGCCCGATTTATTGGGACACAGTGTAGATGTAGTATACACAGTACATTGTATAGAGTGTCATCCTATTTCTTCTGCAGAACCTGTAGCCTATCTGATGAGTTAAATACGTTGCATTTATGACAAGTAGAAAGAGGAAGAGGCAGAGAAGAAGACGAAGGAGCAGATGGAAGAGGAGAAGAAGGAAGGAGTGGAGAAGAGCAGGAGGAGAAAATATGAAGAGAGAGAGAAGGTTGTTATACCATCTTCGAGTTGATCGACGTGCTCCATGTCTCCAGTTTCATCCGCTTCATCTGTGGATGGAAAATGGATGACAGATGACGACGTGTCATCTTTGCTCCTGTCAATCAATGAGAAAAATTAAAATAAAAACAATTAAAGTAAAATCACAACCAACAACAAAACGTGACTTCAAGAGAAGAAATAAAAGGACGGCAGATCAAATGATACGGAGACAAAAGAGTTGAAATGTTTTCGATGCTAACTTGGATGGATTCAGTTCATCTGTAGATGACGTTGTCTTTGGTTTCCTCATCTGTTCGTATTCGTCTCGCATGTTGATGCATTTCTGGAGAAGCGTTGCATGATAGTTGACAACGCGACTTTGATAGAAGTCGTATACGGACGACAGACTTCCAATTCCCATCTCGTAGAAGACTCGCGTGATTGCGTCCTACAGATTATTCAAACACAAAGTACGTTCAGAGCAACAAATTCAGGGGACATCCAAAATATTACTTACGGAAAAAATCGTATTTGTGATGCGACATATGAAAAGGGACCACAACGCGGGATTTATTTACCGAGATACAGGCCTTAGAACATGGTCACCCATCGAAATATCGAAATCGGGTTTTCACTGGGATTCGCTAGATGACTCTTCTGTCTATCAAATTTTCATAATGGTTCACAGAAATCATTTGATATTATTAGGTTTTCTTATTGTAATATTAGAGCACATAAAAGAGACCGCAAGGCGGCATCTTTAATGTCGGGGTATTATGACAGTAGAAAATTTTTGGAAACGGTTTTAATGATGAATCTATGATTATAATTATAGTAATGCGCTAAATAATTCATTCTACATGTCTATGCAGCGCTTTGATTTCCATGTTTCTAAATATAAAGTGTAGGGTTAGGGTTGTAACTTCAAATAACTTCAATTGCGTTTTTCCGAAGATCTCGTATTTCAGGTACATCACGTTGTAAAGTCTACAAAAAATAGAAAAGATAATAGTGCTGTGTCACATAATACATCATTCTTTTCAGAATTTTGTGCTGAATATGGTGGTATGAATAAGTCCAATACCGGCTAAGTGGTCCCTTTTCATATGTCGCATCACATTTATGTTAATGTGGACATGATTAGACATTTACTTTGCATAGGTACATTTGCTGATACCCCTCCCCTCATTAGACTTCCGTAAAGTCTTGGTAATATGGAAAGAAGTATGAGAGTGGAGACTCACTGGAAATCCAGATCCTCCGTGATACGTCTCTGTGTCGACTGCAGATCGCAGCAACGTCAACAGCTGGTCGTAATATTCCTCGCAAACATCCGTCAAAGTATCGAGCACAGACTGAGTCGAACCTAGAAACGAAAAGAGCAAAAGACGTGGAAGAGAAGAGGATTATATAAACTTAACGACGTTTCAATGTCAATCAGCGCCACTTAAAAAATGGAAACAATTCCTTCATTTACACAGATCGGCATAAATCTACAATTCATTCTTCTCAACAATTCTCAATTTTGAGAAGCTCAGAACAAATACCTTACACTATGTGACTATAACTAGCTGCAAAGTTTCAGGTGAATGCCTGCAAAACTGTAGCAAAGGCGTGGAAATAGCGAAATTTGGGGTTTTTTTCTTTCCCCCTGTCATGGTGAGGGGATTGGCTAACCCCTCCACTGGATGGTTCTAGTGGACCTCTGTTTAGATGCAAAGATTCAGGTCAATAGCTGCGAAACTGTGTGCGTGCGCGCATTCTGGACAAACACGCAAGCACACACACATACATACACACAATATCCTTAAAGATATAGATCTGTAGTGGAAGGGTAAGACAAAAACACACACATACAATCTCCTTAAAGATATAGATGTAGTGGAAGAATGGTACAAACTGTCGAATCCAGCGTGAGCACAAATCGCAGCCACCGAGCGTCTTAACAGCAGCTTAGAAGTCGTCGCATCGAGACAAACAGGAGCTGATGATGATGATGATGATGACGATGATGATGTCGTTGTCTCACGTATTCCACGAACGAAGAGACTGCAACAACAGGAAACGTTTGCAAGATGCACAACTATTCGCAATTGATGGTGTATAATACTGTATATGGTGATGTTGGATGATGCCTATGGTTGCACGCTTCACTCGTATTCTACACAGCTGAGATTATTATCTGTTCAGATAATGAGACGATGGACTCAAGGTCCTGCCAAACAGATATAGCTGTCTATCCAATCATAACATTTCCTTCCATCCAACTTCTACCCTCCACCTAAATATATCCATACACAATGTAATCATTTGTGATGAAAAACATTCCTAAGAAGTCACCACTGAAGATCAATTCTTAGATGAGACAACTCTCCTTACACTGCTTCTGTCTCTTTACATATGTTGATCCACTTCACCAGCTTCTTTCGTCTCATTTGTATCCATCTCATTCTCTCCCATGTATCTCTGTTCGTTTTGCAAAGTTTCTTGGGTTATTTATGCTTAATTAAATCAAGACTGAATTACCATTTTCAAAATATTTATCCACCATAAGCTTCTTCTCTGCCTTAGTTAACTTGTCTTCCTGATATGAACTTGGTTTGAATGGTTTGGCTTTGGTTGATGCCCTTTGCATTCGACAACAGCAAAAATAGAGGTTATTCAATATATTCAACATTCTAAGCTCATTTCTTTTATTTCTATGGAAGGAAAAAACATTTTAATCTGAAGACAATTGAAACTATATTCAATGCCGTTATTATGTACATATTACGTATGCAAAAAAATCACCTGAACCCGTGATCCTTCCGTGCATAATGCATATGAATCGTGCAAAACAACAACTATCCTTCTGACACAAAACACATCACAATCGATGGATGAAGGAATTAAGATGTTTCCATGAAATGACATCAAGCCAAATAAATTATTCGTTACGATGTCTAACCTGCCTTCGTTGTCTGGAATGAACGTAAATGGTTTAAGCGTTGGATGCTTCTGTTTAGGCGGCTGCCACGTTGGAAGTGGCGGAGTAGCGGCGCAATTCAACGTACTCAGCTCACCAGATTTCTAAAGACGAGAACCAGAAAAGAAAACTGAAAGTCGTGTGGAAAGCAAAGAATTCATATCGATCTCTTAAAAGAAACTTTCAAATTCAAGGTTTACTTTATCTGAGGAACACAGTCAGTTCCATTTCTGATGTGAATTTTCATGTTACATAACATCAGAAAGTCCTTGTTGAGAAACACTTCTTCTGATCAGCCAATCAGTGACAAGTGTGTGTCCAAAGCAAATGACCGCAAACAACTCAGACTCATTCATGAATATTCGAATTCAGTCGGTTGGTCAGCAAAACATTCATGTGAAAAAATATTCTTCTGCCTTGCGTTAATAGTTGGGTTAGGGCTGTGGTTAGTTAATCAATCCTAATGCATGCACACACAGACACAAGCAGAGAGCAGCAGCAGCAGTATAATAACAAACCAGTTGTTCGATTTGATGATGAGCATCTTCAATGAGAGACGTCAGTTGATGCGAGTATTGCAGAAGTTGAAGCGTATGTTGCGTTCTAGCATCCAAACTGAAATCCTCTTTTGCTGCGTCGTAAAAACTGTGAACATGAAAAGTCAAAGACAACAGCGTTATCATCATCATCGCTTAACCTTCATCATAATTTGAACAAAATAAAATAAACAGTTAACAGAAATGATTCAAAATTCATTAGATCTGAGTAATAAGCAAAGGCTGACAACTAAAGACGTTTTACGTTGAAAATAAAGAGACAACTTAAAACTCTGATTGTATAACATTAATCATGATTATTTTCTGAATTTCTGTCCATATCCTGGTGCCATGAATAGCTCCAGCATTTAGATTATTTATTTTCAGATTGATATGTTGAGAGAGTGATGTCGCATTGTTAACCCTTTAACAAGCGATCATTTGAAATAAAAACAAATACTAGCTTTGTTCTATTTTCATGAACAATTGAACCATAATTATGGTTAGACGAATGAGGATTGTTAAATGTCAGTGAAAACTATTAATTTCAATATTTTGACGGGAGACGATGTTCAATGCCCTGCACCTCAGTAGATCTGAGTAATAAGTAATTACTATTTAAGTAAATAAATCCCACATTGTGGTTTCTTTTCAAATGCAGCATCACATCAGGTAAAGAATATTTAAGAAAAAGAGTATCCTATTATAAGTATCATTTTGACATTTAAGTCAATCTATTTGACATTTAAGTCAACCTCATTTCTAAAACCAACATATCAATTTTCATTCAGTTCTAAAGATGACAGACTTTATCAATTTGTTAACGGTTGACATTGAGGAAGAAATGACTTTTGACCTTTTTGCTGATGAGAAGTGATCTGTCGACGGTTGGTAGAGAAGAGGTCCTTCCACTTCCAGAGGTCGTGGTTTCGTCATCTGCTCTCTCTCAATTGCAGCGATTCCTGATTCTGTGTCACGTATAATTGGAAGATCTCCCCAACGCAGAGTCGCCGACATTTCTAAGAGAAATATTTAACGCTAGAAAAAAGTCTTCTACAGCGCCGGTGTGGTATGAAATCATGTCCGCCCACGAAATATTGTCCGAGACATACTGTCATTGGTTAACGTGACCGCTGACGTCAGGTAGCAACTGTCAAACATAAGTATTAATAGAACCGTGAGATCTTGTCCGGGCAAAGACATAAAATACCAAAGATAATAATTCCAACACAGCCTGTTCATCTAATAATAGACATCGACATCTATATTTAGAACTTGTTATTAATAGTAACCACAGAGCGTTTCCGATAAAGACCTACAATACAAAAGATAATTCCAACGTTCCATAAAAATTGGGAGCTATAATTACGAGAAATAGGGCAAAGAAACACGGACTATTTATTTACGTTTAATTAACTAAGACTCTTCCATAATAATCACTCAATTATCTAGCCACGTGCTTCTCCGCATACTTGCTTTCAGAATTGAATATTCTATTGAAACGCTAGGCCTATATTCGGACAACATTGGCGTTAAAACTCGGGGTCAAATAACTGTTTAAAACTGCTACACGCAGCCTACACATACTAAAATATTTGTAGCAATAATTTATAATGCACTGGAGGGTGTCACGACAACTGGTCTACAGACAACTCGTCTAACGCCAAGTGGTCTACAGACATCCAGCGCTTTAAGAAATGGAAGCTGTATGCAAGTTTTTTTATAGGTGAAATGGACGCTGGATTGATGAAAAAAACGCAAGATAGATCAAATCAGGTTGACGGTTCTTTTACATGTGAAATAGAAGCTGGATTGACGAAAATGACGCATGAGAAATAAAAGCTGGATACAGGCTTTTCTAGTTCTGAAATAGACGCTGAATTGATGAAAAAACGCTTAAGTAATGGAAGCTGGATGAGGGCATTTTTATATCTGAAATGGAAGCTGGAATGACAAAAATAGCGAGCGAGAAATAGAAGGTATTTTTAGATCTGAAATAGAAACTGGATGGATGTTGAAATACATGAATGAAATCATCAATCCCGCTTCCATTAAAGCTAGAAAACCATTCAGTTTTTTTTCTCTCATAAATCTAGCTTCTATTTCATCAATACTAGTCGTCTGTAGACCAGTACTGTTGTCGTTATACCAAGTGTCTGAAGACGAGTTGCCGTTAGACGAGTTGTCTGTTGACCAATTGTCGTGGAACCGTATTGGAAAGTTCTAACCCAGGTGCACAGTAGGCTTACAATGGCTATCATTAAGTAGGCTGCTAGTAAGCAAGTAAGTCAGTCAGTCAGTCGAAGTAAGAATATTGTTAATTAGACCACCAGCAAGCGCATAGTTGTTTGTACAATAATAAATTATAGAAACATTTAAGCAAAGTCATACAATATTCTCATAACAAATCGTTGGGCATAAAATTCAACTCTATTTTGTACACTAGGTGGCCTGTGTATTCAGCAGTATGATGTATGGATGCGAGGCCTGGACAGTAACTAAAGAAATGGAGTCAAAAATATTAGCCTTCGAGAGGAAATGCTACAGACGTTTGTTGAGAGTTGGATGGATGCAGAAGATGAAAAACTCAGAACTGTATGAGCAAATAGAAGCCACAGAAAATCTTATGCAGATATTAATAACCAGGAAGCTGGAGCTATTTGGTCACATATGTAGAATGAATGAGGACAGAAAAATAAAGAGGGTGGTGTTTGGAAGAATGGAGGGAACCAACAGAAGAGGTAGACCACACAAGGAATGGCTGGACAACATAACCGACTGGTGCGGAGCGCCAATACAAGACCTGACACATGCGGCGATGGAACGACAAAAATGGCGAGGAATAATGAGGATGGCAGCGGGCACCTACGGGCACTGGTACCTCGGTTCTTGATGATGATGATGATGATGAGGTGGCCTGGCTCGGGCATTATATGAAGCACCTTATGGGAAGGGAGGAGGTAGTGAAGAATGTGAAAAGGATTTAATAGGATATAGCGGAAAATAGCAGAGTAAGCCCCTAGAACAGAGTGCGTCAATACTTGGAAAATCAGTAGAGATGAAGCCTGAACGGGTGAGTTCTTCTTGAAACACCGTGAAGACGTCTACGCCCCACGGCATTTGCAAATACCCACCACACAGGGAAGGCATACAGTTTAATCTAATCTGGGCATGGCAGTAGCTCTAACCACATCAAAAGCCATGATGTTTTGGGCATTTGCTTAAATTATCGAAATAGAAACCATACTAAATAATTATGTTCTCTGAAAACCTTAAAACCCCTCATAATTATTATGTTTATTATGTGGTAATAAAGTACGCTAAAATATGTTAATAATAAAGCGCTACAAAATATGCGAGTAGCATGAGCCAATTTGATATAAAAAAGATTAGCCTAATGCTGCATGTGGCTAATAATTTGGAAAACCGAATCGATGGATTACTTCAAATAAACACAACTATGGAACAGTTAAATTAGATGAGGCATTTATGAAGGCCGCAAATCTTTTAAAGATTTAGCCCATATTTACAAACGCCTTTACTCATAACCACTTGGCCTGTTCTACGATGGGAAATTCTATCTAAAAATAGAAATAGGGTCATCGCAATGGCAACTACACACATGGTGCTTTCAACAATAATTCCACTGTTCAGATCCTTGTTTTCTCAACGCTTATGACAAAAAAAATTTTGGCAAGTGTTATTGATAATATTGCATTTTAAGCGGACAATATCTAGTGAAGTACTGCTTCGACAAGCGGGATACATATAACGGCGGAGTCGGACACGATTTCATGCCGGACAATATCTCATGCGTAGACCGCATGAAATACTGTCTTGACAACGGAAGTGGGCGGAGTCGGACAACATTTCATGCCGGACATATTATCACGCCACACCGGCTACCTAAAGCGAAGTCGCGGGAAGCAGCAGCGCTAAATCATCAAAACAAAGTCGTCAGGCAGAAATAATCAGGTTAAAGTGGGAGAAGATATTATATAGATAGAAAAAGGCTGCGTTTAGAAAACGTTTCAAATGGCTTTACTAGGCTATTATAATAGACTATTATAGTAAATAAGTAAAGTTTTACTTCCGCTACCTTCGACAGCGCAATCGCTAAATCTGGTTATAACCGAAGAAGTAAATTGACTACCTGGTAAATATTAGAATCAATGCAACTAAACAGAAAACGTGCTTTTTAAAACATTAAAAACGCTTTCACGTTTATTTATTTATCGCAAAGATCCAGCTACGACAGGGTTGGCAGATTTCAGAATTGTTTTGTAGTGAAATCACGTCAAAAGGTAGCCCAAAAGTCGCGAGATGCCATTGAAATGAAGATTAGAATTCAATTTTGCTAGGTACATTACGCACAATTGCACACTGTAGGCCTATTGATTGATAGCAAACTCAGTCACGTAACGAGACACAATGAGCAACTTAGATAGTAGGTTGTTTTGTGCCTCCTCTTCTCTAGACTTCTCACTCACTCCATCGTCATTTCAACTCTAAACACCATCTACAATGTACGTTAGCCGTCCATCTGTCTGCCTGCCTGGGAATAAGCTGGTTCCCGAAATTTTGCTTTTGTGGGCGCTGTAGAAATTTCAAGATTATGATTACGATTAGACCCTAGGCCTACGTGTGCCGTCGTAGATGCGTAGGCTAGAGCATGCATTTATTATTAGGCATAGGCCTAGGCATAGGCCTAAGTGAACACAATAGCTCTTATGAACGGTAGCCAGTAGGCTAATTATTGAGAAATGGCAACCGACGGCGGTGAATTTTAATTTATGAGAATTAAAATGTCTCAAAAGGAGACCATAATCATGGCGCGATGTTGTGAGAACGAAATTTTCAGTTGCGAGTGCATTGAAAGTAGCCCAACTCGCACCTTTTGCGACCTGGCAACTCTACGAAACCATAGACTAACAGTACCAAAAATTAAAATCTTTGAACCTCATAATTGTATATTACTAACGAAACTTGAGATTTACGTTGCGCATGATTATTGCGGGATATTCAATACAGCACCAGAGTTGCTGTGGGAATATGACGAGTGAAACTGCCTACAATTTACGATTCGTAAATAAAAACCTGCAAATCATCCGTCATATTTTGCTTAGAAAACCACATTTGACAACTCTTGGGTTGTGGCATAGCCTAATGCTGGCAAATCTGCGAACGTTATTAAGCCTACTATAATAATTAGGCCTATGTCGTCTATGTCTATAAATAATAATAATTATAATTGACTCGGTCTATTTTTAGCCGGGTGACCGTCTCACGTGATAGCGACAGCCAATCGTAGAAAGTTACGGCTCATTGGTTTATCAAAGGTCATAGGGCAAACAATGGCCCGCAGCGGCGGCTGAGGATGGAGGGATGGAAGGGAGCGAATGGAGAAATGGATTATGAGGAGGAGGATGGCTGGATGAAAATAATCGATTTGAGAAATGCTTCGATTTCGTTAAAAGAAGATGAACGAATGAATGTTGTTGGATCTCATCGTTTGTAATCGTCGTCGTCGATCTGTGTCTCGATCTGTGCCTCGATCTGTGTCTCGATCCTGCTCATCTCGAGTGCCAGCAGCAGCAGCAGCAGCAGCAGAAGCGATTAGCGTAGCCTGTGTAGGAGGCAACGGTTGCCAAAGAGGAGGAGGAGGAGGACAAGAAGAAGAAGAGGATCACTGGCAGCTGATGCTGCTGCTGCTGATGGTGATGGCGATGGCGACGCTGAGCAGGAGACGCTGAGCAGGAGCATGAGGAGGATGAGTTGGTTGCGGATGTATTGGTGACGGCGGTGCCTTTAGACGCACAGTTTAGGACTCGCTGACCGGAGTCCGCCACTGCCATTGGTGCCACTGCCATCGTTGCTGTTGGTCTGTTGCTGTCAGTGACATCAGAGGGCAGGAAAGAATCGAATTCTGGTAGGATACATAATTTCATTCTTATCTATTCTATCATAATTATGAGAGATTTTAAAATGCGATACACTCATTCAGAATCATCATGCCACAGATGATTTGAACTTTTCTAACATCATCGTTTTATGTCATTGACACGATCACTGCCATCGCCATAGTGGTCATCATCATCATCATCATTGTCACTATCGTCATTGTTGTTATTGTGATCGTTAGCCTATCATCATCATATTCATCATTGAAATCAGTGTGATCATTTATCATAAATTTTTATCTTATTTTATTATTATCATCGTCGTCGTCGTCGTCATTATCATTATTGTCATTATTATCGGGTCATCATTATTAGGCCTATTATCATCATTGTTATTTTCATCATTATCAGCATTCTCACTCATCATTGTCTTAAATATTATCATCATAATCAGCCTTATAATCGTCATCATCATCGTCATGGTCATTATCTTCATTTTCATTAACATTGGTATCATTATTTTAATCATTCATGTCACTTTCATCATTATCATCATGGTCATTGTTGTCAACATCATCATCAATTTCATTGTCATCAATTTCATTATCACTAAATAATTTTGTCACAATTGTCTGATCCATCATGACCTCTGTCGTCACTTTTTCTTTCTCCTCTTCCGTCATTGTTAATTATGACGATGAGACCTTTTCGAAATTTCTCCAAACTTCTCTGTTTCACCAATTCTCAGCTAGCCTAAGCTGGTGGCTTTCTCCCTCAGCTTTTCTTTGATGTTGTCCATCCAAGTCTCCCTCTGCTTCTTGACCTCAGTCACTAAGTGAAAGCAAATCGTCGACTGAACTCAGACATAAACACAAATCGACAAAATAATAATTATTATTATTCTCATCTTCTTTCAAGGCAGCCACAGCAGCGTCCAACCTCCTTGGTGAATAAAATTGAAACATTACCTATAATTGTCCTCACAATAATTTTATTGTCTACATGGTTTGGTCCTATGGTTATTTTGTTCGTCTCGCACTGCACATGATGATGACGATGATGATGACGACGATGAAGATGATGATGATGATGATGATCTGGAGGAAAAAATTTGACATTAGAGACATCTTTTTAAAAAGTCATCTGATGGTCTGTGACCGATTTGTAATTTCATTGGCCGTCCAACTCGAATTGAGTGATGTGTCGTCTGTAGATCCTACTTTATTTATTAACTGAATAGGCTATTACTTAAATTCTAGACTGCAGTACACAGAATGTATATAGTTAATGGAATGTGAAAGTCATGTGCTCGGATGAGTGGCATGCATGATTTTGATTGAATGGAAGATCGGTTGGTGTGTCTGTTTGTAGAGGTGGTGACGGTTGATATTATATCTGTGAAGAATGCCTCTAAATAATTCTGAGAAGCGAATGGAGCCACACAAGACCCTCAGTCCTTCTTCCGCTTCTGATAAACATTCTCTGAGTGGAGTCTCCGCCGTTTCCAGTCTCAGCGGTGTATCAGGGACATCCGCTCTGTCGAACCTCAGCACCGTTTCAGCAGACAGTGGCCAAGGATCGTGGACGGCCATCTTTGATTACGATGCAACACGTGAGGATGAGTTGACGCTGAAGCGAGGAGAGAGGATCCACTTGCTGTCGCGAGATGCTCGTATATCAGGAGATGATGGATGGTGGACAGGAGAAGTGAACAACAAGGTCGGAATCTTTCCCAGCTCATACGTCGCCAATCAAGATGCTGTCGATAAGTTCTCTCCAACGGGAGATTCGAGTCGACCGTTTGAGATCGACTTCAACGAACTTCAGTTGGAGGAAGTGATCGGAGTCGGCGGATTCGGAAAAGTCTACCGCGGCATCTGGCACGATGAAGAGGTGGCGGTGAAGGCAGCGAGACAAGATGCTGATCAGTCTATGAGTTCAATGGTTGAAAATGTGAGACAGGAGGCGAAGTTGTTCTGGCTGCTTAGTCACACGAACATCATCTCACTGAAAGGTGTTTGTCTTGTGGAACCAAACCTCTGTCTTGTCATGCAGTACGCACGTGGTGGATCACTCAACCGAGTCATCGTCGGCAAGAGGATTCCACCGGACGTTCTGGTTGACTGGGCGCAGCAGATCGCTCGTGGAATGCATTACTTGCATGAGGATTCACCAATGCCTCTCATCCACAGAGATCTCAAATCAAACAACAGTACGTATTATGCATAAAAAATATATATCAATATATATATATATACATGTATATATATAATATAAATATATACGTATTAAACTCAGTTTTATTGCAATTATTATTGTCAGCTTTCTTGCTTTCGTTGTTTCATTTCAATTCTTATAATTTTGAGTTATTGTGCTCTATGCGTACATCCGTCCGTCCGTCTATCTATCCATCTGTCCATCCATCCACCCATCTATCCATCCATCCATCTATCCATCCACCCATCTATCCATTCATCTATCCAGCCATTCATCTATCCAGCCATTCATCTATCCACTCACCTATCCATCCATCCATCCATCCATCCATCCATCCATCCATCCATCCATCCATCCATCCATCCATCCATCCATCCATCCATCCATCCATCCATCCATCCATACATCCATCCATCCTTCCGTCCGTCCATCCATCCATCCATACATCCATCCATTCATTCATCCATCTATCCATACATCCAGCCATTCATCCATCTATCCATCCATTCATCGACGTAATTTATATAGCAGCAGTAGGTCATCAGTTTTACTGCACATAGGCGCTTGCAACAAATGCTCGGTGGTGCTCTATGGCTGTAAGCTTAAGAGGAAGCGGATGGATCCAGACTCGATGAGGGCTTATGACAACAGAGGATGTTGCCCTCGAAAAAAATATGTTTGGCATAATAATAATACAGCTCTTTTTTCCTGTTGATATTGTTTCGCTTCTGTTTTATTTGGATGCCAGCATGTCACAATGGACACTGGACAGCTGTAATGAGAATCAGAGAGAGAGAGAGAGACAGAGAGACAGAGAGAAACAGAGACAGAGAGAGACAGAGACAGAGACAGAGGAGACACAGAGAGAGAGACAGAGACAGAGAGAGAGAGAGAGAGAGAGATATACGAGAGAGGGACAGACGGACAGACAGACATACACTATCTATTAAAAGACAAAAGATTCATGGCATTGTCTTATACGACCTTCTCATTTGACCTTCCCATCAGCCACCCACCGTATACCCACATGTCCACATAAGCAGTCATCCACCAAAACCACCCAACCTACCACCCATACACACACACATATACACTGTGTCCCAATAAATCGGGCATCCTTTTTATAATGTGAATAAAAGGAGCAAATATTAATCGATTTTCAAAATTTTAAAACTGTTTTTATCCTGAGATAATTATCCTACACTGATTCAAATATGAAGTTTTTGGCATGAATATTGACGCCACAATTACGTCATTTGCATCAGAGAATTCAAATGTTAACGCCATTCTCTAACGATTTTTGTTGACATTTGGCTTCAATATGTAAATTAACGACGTCATTATGACGTAATTTTTTAGTGAGGGCCGTTCATAAATTACCAATTTGTAGATAATTATCTCATGATCAAGCCTGTTTTGAAATTTTGATAATCGATGAATATTTGCCAGTTTTATTCACATTATAAAAAGGGTGCCCGATTTATTGGGACACAGTGTATACAGGGTGGTCCAAAATAAACCGCACAGTGGCAGTTTTCTTGATATAATGTATAACAATTCAATGTTTAATGCCATTTTTCTTACTTATTTATATATTTTCTCGGGCTTCATTATTGACTTCATCATTGTTTATCATAGTTTATGGTAAAGAAGTTGTTGTTTATAAGAGACCCTACAGCAGGACGGCGCTCCATCACACACCGCCAAGAACACTATGGAGTATCTGCGACGTGAAAACATTTCTTTCATTGAGCCTGACATGTGGCCCCCAGACAGCCCGGACTTGAATCCAGTCGACTACGCTGTTTGGGGCGCCCTTCAACAGATGGTATACCGTCGTAGAAGTTTCACCACAGTGGATCAGCTGAAAGAAACAATCGTCACAGAGTGTACCAAGCTGTCGCAGCGTTTCATTGACCGCGCAATTGATCAATGGCGTCGTCGGCTTCAATGCGTGGTCGAGCAGCAAGGAGGACACATTGAACATTTTATGTAACGAAATCCATCCATGTAATGTTACAGTAAAAATAATTGCTGTGTTTTGTGAATTTGCACGGTTATATTTGAATTGGTCTGAGTAAAGTACTATCAATTTATCATTGTGCGGTTTATTTTGGACCACCCTGTATATATATAGATCTATATAATTATATACATAGTCACCTACACAGTCATACACCAAAACCACCCAACCTACCATGCACCCATATATAATAGTCACATACACAGCCATCCGCCCAACCACCCACCGCCTACCCGTATAGCCATCCACGCAGCCATCCACCCAGTAAGCCAGTAAGCCACCAGCCCATCACCAACCCATGCCACCTACGCAGCCATCCACCCAGTAAGCCACCCACCCACCACCAACCCATGGGGGCCATGCCACCTACGCAGCCATCCACCCAGTAAGCCACCCACCCACCACCAACCCATGGGGGCCATGCCACCTACGCAGACATCCACCCAGTAAGCCAGTAAGCCACCACCAACCCATGCCACCTACGCAGCCATCCACCCAGTAAGCCACCCACCCACCACCAACCCATGGGGGCCATGCCACCTACGCAGACATCCACCCAGTAAGCCAGTAAGCCACCACCAACCCATGCCACCTACGCAGCCATCCACCCAGTAAGCCACCCACCCACCACCAACCCATGGGGGCCATGCCACCTACGCAGACATCCACCCAGTAAGCCAGTAAGCCACCACCAACCCATGCCACCTACGCAGCCATCCACCCAGTAAGCCACCCACCCACCACCAACCCATGCCACCTACGCAGACATCCACCCAGTAAGCCAGTAAGCCACCACCAACCCATGCCACCTACGCAGCCATCCATCCACCCACCCTCAGCTAAGCGAGCCACTCAGTCAGCCACCAACAGCAGCAGCAACGCAGTCGATGTACATTGGGAATAGCGTTTGTTTTCCACAGGGATTCATACAAGTCATGTACATGTATGTATATATACATATATATATATATATATTCATACAAGTCATGTACAATTGTACATATATATAAATATATATATGAATATATATATATATATACACTCATGAAGTAGTTTGCATCGGTGATGGATGAGTTTCTTGTCATTTTCATTTGACCCTCTGTGGCTCAACTCTTGCCTTCCTTGCCTCCCTCCGCCTCCTCCCTCTCTTCATGCCTCTCTCTTCCTCTCTCTCTTTCTCTCTGCCTGCTTCTCTGCCTCTGTGCCTCTCTCTGTTGCTCTGTTTCTGCCTCTGTCTGTCTGTTTGTTTGTCTCTCTTTCCTTCTGTATCCCTGCAGCCTACCTCCCTCTCTGCGTCCATGCATCGTCCATGCATCGTCGTCGTCGGTGCGTGGCTTAAGCACTGCAGAGCTTATCGTCCGGCATTGATCCGTCTGGCAGCCATAGATTGCTGTCTCTTATCATACAAGCAGAAGAAGCAAGAGGACGACGAGGTGGGAGGGAGGAGGGAGGGAAGGATGGAGGGAGGAAGGAAGGGAGGGACGGACGGACGGAAGGAGGAAGGAAGGGAGGAAGGGAGGAAGGAAGGAAGGAAGGAAGGAAGGAAGGAAGGGAGGGAGGGATGGGGGGCTGTGTGTGCATCGAAGAGCATCGAAATGTCTTTCCAGTGCATTCACCATCCTCCCTCCCTACCTCGCTTCCTTCTTACCAATTCTCCAATTCCGATCAGAATATAATTGTCTGCTTTCCCCGATGCAGCAGTGTCTGGTTTTATGGCGTGCGACGGTAATGGATTTAATGCGGAGTTTGGGTAGAAAGAAGGGGTAGAGTATGGGATGGAGCAGAGTGGGGAATGGGGTAGAAGTGGAGAATGGAGGTTAAGTTGAGAAGTGGGTTTGGTTGGGTATGGAATGGGAGGATTGAGGTAGAGAATGGGGTTAGTTGAGAAGTGGGTTTGGTTGGGAATGGAGGGGGGAGGGGTATGCGGTGTGAATTGGTTGAACCCATTCTTCCAATATTCCTTCCTTCTTCCGATGTTAAACAATTGAACTCTTTTGTTTCTAGATTCTCTAGCTGTTTCGTAAGACTACTAACGTTTGGAATCGCTTTGATACACCATCACTAGTAGTCGAAGTGGTGGCACCACAATAATATAGGTCGCGTCTGACTATAGGTCGCGCTGGGGACCCAGGGGCTTCTATCCCATGTATAGGCGGGCGCAACTTGCGCCCAGTGAAAAACAGGGAGGGAAACAGAAGAAAGTCAAAACTCACGTCGATAGGGGGGGAAGGCCGGTCATGGAGGCAGTGTTTAATCTAGTCATCTCTAGGAAGAAGTTTCCCCCAGAAATTACTTCCCCCATAAACATTTTTCAACATTGTATTAGTTATTAGTTCTAATAGTATTACTATCTACATTATTTCATCACATGAACTGTTTTAATACGCCACGATAAAATTTACTATTACCTAATTATAATAATATTATTTAGGGCCTACTATTTTAATAAATGATACAATCATATTATAATGATTTGATTTAGTGTTAATACTTGTACAAATACTATATTTGTACAACTAAATGCAGTGTTTAATCTAGACATCTCTGGGAGGGAGTTCCCCAGGAATGAAATTTTTCAGAAAAATCGATAGGTGTTGTGAACATGTATATAGAATAATTTCCCCCTCTCCATAAAAAGTATATCAAGCAACATTGACCTTCTCCACTATATAAATTTGACAGGCTTATACAGGTGCAGTTATCCCGTCAGTAGAAGAATTTGACTGCAAAGCATCGAAGTAGGCCCACTAAAGATAAGGTCATGCATCAGCATTTTGGGGAAGTAAATGTAAGCTTATGTTTCAAGAAGGAAAATTAGGCGAAAGACTAAAAATGTTGTCAGAAAATTTCTATCTGAGCGGTTTCCGTTCGCCCAAAACAGCCATTTAGGCCTACCCCTCCCCAAAACCTAAATTCCCCAAAGCAGTGTGACTAGGTAACACACTGATTAAACACTGAACTAATGGCTTATCTCCAGTGTTATCTTTCAAATTTCAGACTGTCAAATTTCAAAATATTTTGTTCCTTGAACACTTAGAAAAACAACATCATTATTACGTAGGCCCACATTGTATTTTCATTGTATTGCAGAAATTGCAATGCGGATATTGCAAAACTTTCTAATGGAGGGAGGGACGCATATCACACCCAAAACCCCTCCCCGTCTTGGCGCTACTTGTTTCGGTGATCGTCTGCTGGACGCTTGTTTGTCTCTCCCCCAGAAACCTTCATTCCCTATAGTTAGGGCACTTAGGGGACAAGATTAGGCTACATATTGCCGGGAGAGTAGGTCGGCCGAATAAGGGGGGGAAGAATATGTATTGCGCCCGGCTGCTTAGGGGGGATAGAAGCCCCTGTGGGGACCTATTTTTTACTCTTGGCCTGGTTTGTAAGACCAGCCAATAAATTCCTTACATTTGATTTCTTCGACCTGCTGAATAACTCTCTTAACCCTGACGTAACCTGCTTAGATTGTAGGTCTATCATGGATGGCACTGCAACTGACCACTGACCATCATAACAGAGATGAATCCATTTTAATCGCTTGAAATTAATGCTTTTAACTGACGCATTTGACTGCAGTTCTGTCAGCCAATGGCAAGACTGGTTCGACCAGACCACGTGATGAGGAGATGCCGCCATCTTACTGTCCTGGGAATTATAGTTGTAAGCAGTTGTGCACAAGCTTGTCCACATGGCCGCCTACTCCACAAACGCCAAAAGAAGTGACAGCCGTACACACACACACACACACACACACACACACACACACACACACACACACACACACACACACACACACACACACACACACACACACACACACACACACACACACACACACACACACACGGAAAGAGAGAGAGACCCATATACCGACAGACAGAGATATAAAGAAGAGTAGACATGGAGAGACAGACAGACAGACAGACAGAGAGAGAGAGGCGGATATGGCGTTGGCCATTTCGTCGCGAATGGTAGTGAGACGCTGATTGTAATATTATGGAAATTCTTGCTCTAAAAATGGCACAAAATCAATGCCACGCTCCATGCACCAGCTGCAGTCGACCACCACCAGCAGCAGCAGCAGCAGCATCGGTGGCACTGGGGACAGCGTAGTGGTGGCAGAGGAAGAGTAGGAGGAGGAAATTCGGCTTCTTTCGGACGATGCTTCTGCTGCTGCTGTGCACAGCTGCTGCTGCTGCTGCTGACGCGCAATGCGTGCGTCCTTTATGCGGTATAGCAGCTGAATTATCGGTTCGCTGAGCTGCTGCTGTTGCTGCTGCTGTTGTTGCTGCTGCTGCTGCTGCTGGTACTATTGCTGCTGCTGCTGCTGCTGATGCTGCTGATGCTGCTGCTGCTGTTGCTGCTGCTGCTGCTGCTGCTGCTGCTGCTGCTGCTGCTGGTGAACCGGCGTTGACACCCGTTGCATTGAGTGGCCGTCAGTTTGTATTGGCAAACGAGTGAGAAGATGTAGCCGCCACAGCCGACGACTTTGTCTTGTGAAGGGCTTTTGAGGCTGATCCGCTGTCATAATTTATTATTATTATCATTCTCTCAACTGTGTCTCATCTGTTCTGTTGCTATAAATTTATTTATGTTTGCTTATATAAATTGAACTTATATATAAAACCTTTGTAAAATTAGTTGTATGTAACATGCTGCGTTCTGCCAGCCTGAAGTTTTGATTAAACGAAATTGATTGATTGATTGATTATTGTTGTTGTTGTTGCTGTTGTCGTTGTTGTTGTCGTTGTTGTTGTTGTTGTCGTTGTTGTTGTTGTTGTTGTTGTTGTTGTTGTTGTTGTTGTTGTTCACGCAGAATCCCTCGGATGCTTCAGTTGCTTCTGCTCTCTGGTCATAAAGCTCTTCTCGTTCCTCGCTCTATCTCTTTTGCTGCGGCTGCTGTTGTTGTTGACAGCGTGTACTTAGTGTTTGAGGAGGTCGAGAAGGAGGAAGAGGAGGAGGAAGAGGAGGAGGAAGAGGAGGAGGAGGAGGACAACGACGAAGAGGAGGTGGACGTGGAGGTGGATATTGAACTTCTTTTGGAGGCTGCTCCAGCAACTGTTGCTGTTGCACTCTTGATATTGACATGCAAAATTCGTTCTAGAACTTTCCCCTTCCCGACTGCAAGAAGTCATTTCGTTTCCTCAGTTTGAAGATTTTCTGACTTGTTTTCTTTGACTCTTAGATACACTCTTATGAGTGACACAAGAATCGCCGTGGATGAAGAATAACTGTTTAGATTCTTCTTTCAATTTAATCACATGATGTGATCAGAAAATGAACTTAATATGACTTATGTGTAGAAATTAAACAACATGGCTTTGAAAACACTCGCCATTGAAGAGGCAAATCACGCAATAGCTCAATTCAATGACTTAATTATTATTATGACTATTAATAAGAGCAATTTTTATATTCAAGTATAAGCTTATACGTGTTTTTGGACATGAGAACAGCAGCCGTGGACACCATCAGAGAAAGCAAGAATTGGAGGAGTCGAGTACAGTAACTAACAGGCCTCATCATCATCGGCATTCGCCTGAAGGAGGAGAGAAGAAGAAGATATGAGTTTTTAGGAACAATTTCTGCTTTGTTGAAATTCACAAACGAAACCATTTCAAACAGTTCTTATCTTTGAGTTTCAGCAGTGGGTGGGAGGTTGGGGTTGGGGTTGGTAGGATGAAGAAGAACGAGATGTTACTGAAAATAGAAACACGGGTATATGCTATTTATAGATGGTTTCATGAAATGGATGAAGCTATATTATGGACTTGACTTCAAAGAGTTCTGTGAGGACGAATGTCTTTTGCAGTTGGACGACAAGGAATAAGAATGGATTTCCATTTTGAAGACATCTTAAGACTCTAGATCTTCTCCTCCTCGTCCTCTACTTCTTCTTCTTCTTCTTCTTCTTCTTCTTCTTCTTCTTCTACTTCTTCTTCTTCTTCTTCTTCTTCTTCTTCTTCTTCGGTGATGAATCTGTCCAATCGATCGATCGATTGATCTGCTGAAGACGAGAGACAGACATCTGCATTGTACAATGTACAATGGTGTACTGACATTTGAACGGTGGTCATTTGAACGGACGACACTTGACCGGCGACACTTTAACGGGCGATATTAGAACGGGCCGACAATAGAACAGGCGACACTTGACCGGCGACACTTTAACGGGCGATATTAGAACGGGCCGACAATAGAACAGGCGACACTTGACCGGAGCGTCATATTACCGGGCGACTAATGAACAATTCACAAGGTGCGGCGTTGTACAATATGCACTTAAGCCAACTCTGAATTTTGACTGAATGTTGGGAGCGACGTTTGGCGACATTAAATACTAGAGACCATAAGCGTACGGGCTGGATTTCAGCAGTGGGGGGGGGGCAAAGATTGAACTTCTGCCCGAAAAATATAATCGGAAAAAAGTTGATGGCCTTTTTTTAGTCTAATCGTCCAAAGCTGTGTATGCCCGAGAAACCAGACTTGCCCGAAAGTTGGGGGGCATTTGCCCCCTCTGGACCAACGCCTCGTACGCCTATGCTAGAGACAGCATAATTATGGTAAAAAGACGCTCATACATCGAAATTATGCGTATTTGAGAGCAAAACAATACCAGAATGGTAGAATATCATGGCAATGTCGAATGGTTGCCCATTTGTCACATAACTAGAAGACGTTGAACTTGGTAGGCCTACATACAAAGTCATGTCAAAGACAGTGAATGTTGGATTGCTTTTAAATTTTGCTATGACTTTACCGATCAATTGTCCACCGGTCATCTGTCGCCCGTTCAACTGTCTGGCCGTTCAATTGTCTCAGCGGTCATCTGTACACCGTTCTACTGTCGCCGATCTAGTGTCGCACGTTCTTTTGTCGTCCGTTCTAATGTCATGGAACCTGTACAATCTGATCTTGCGATTTTCTTGTGGCGCTATAAAAAGCACACAAACACCCAGTATGAGAATTGTGGAAAAATAACTGGGGGGGTTGGCCTATGATAAGCTTGAAATTGGGGTATGAAAAACATACTTTAACATGGAGCTCTAAGAAAGACTGGGGGGGTTGAACCCCCCCAACCCCCCCGGCAATTCTCACCCTGCAAACACCGACCAGTTTGCTGGACTTTGAAATGCATTGGAATCGATGACAATTTCGGAAGACTTTGCACGGCCAGGAAATATCTGAGCTGCTACTCAGATAGAGTTTCCTACTATTAGGTATTCAATCCCACTATACTTGCAATTTTCTGGAGTCGCTATGGAAATCACCACAACTGGCCAAACACTGACCAGTTTGCCTGACTTTAAAATGTAATCGTGCCGCATTGCAGCATTCTCGCTCACAATTATTTCGGCAGACTGCGATGCCAGAAAATACCAAAGTTGCCCTTCAAGAAGAGTTTCTTGTTATGTAGCCTACCTAATACCTATAGCCCCACTACTTGCTGTTTTCTGTCGGTACTCTAAAAGTCACCAAAACTGGCCAAACCACAACCAGTTTCATTCAATTTTAAATTGGAAATCACGAGGACTGACTTTGTCAAAACGGACGACATTTTGGTCACAGATGGCGAAGGTCAGCTCAAGGTCATCATGCTGAAAGAGGTCATTAATTTTGGTCATCAATTGGATGTGTCTTATGCGCAGAATAATTATATTATAATTATTCTGCGCATAAGACACATCCAATTATATGCTACAGACTACAGTCATTTCAATGCCATTCGTTGGTCCTGTTATTGCGGAGAAGACTGAGGAGGAGGAGATGGAGGAGGTGTTGGAGGAGGAGAAAGGGAGGAAGAGAAGGCTTTAATAATTATGAGATATCGTCAACACAGTCACGTCCTCTGTGTACCGAACGCCAGTCTCAGCTATCCTATTCCTCCTCCTCCTCTTCTCTTCCTCCTCATCCTCTTTCTGCTGCTGCATCTCCCCTTAGTGGAATGGTCGTCTAGCTGATTGATTGCTTACATAACTCCGCTGGTCGGTTGCTGCTGCTGCTGCTGATGCTGCTGCTGATGCTGGTGATGCTGATGCTGCTGATGCTGGTGGTGCTATGGTCGATGCAGATCTCTGCGTTGGCGTTGGCGCCATCCTCCTCCCATCATCCTCTCTGCTCATGCTCTGTGAAATTGGGTCGGGGCTTCGATTGGATGGCGGCGTCTGAGCATTGTCCCGCTGAGCAGTCAGTGGCAAAAACACTGAACAACTGAACAAAGATTCGGTGAACATTAACGACTGAACAAAGTAATCTATCAAAAGGAAGGAAGATGTCATACTTCGGACGCATGATGAGGAAACATGGAGATTGCTCAGAGAAAGAAATTATGCAAGGAACGGTTCCGGGACCAAGATCAAGAGGAAGACCTAGGAAGCGGTGGTGGGACAACATGTGTGAATGGACGGGATTATCAACAGAGGAATTGTTGAGAGCAACCGGAGACAGGAAAGAATGGAAAAGAATAATTGTCCAAAATGCGACCAACACTCGTATCGAGGAATGTTGAAGGCAAGGCAAACAATGAGTTGCCACATGTATACATCGGACCAGTAAACAATGAGTGGCTGAACATTAAACTAGTAAACAATGAGTGGCTGAACATTAAACCAGTAAACAATGAGTGGCTGAATATTAAACCAGTAAACAATGAGTGGCTGAATATTAAACCAGTAAACAATGAGTGGCTGAATATTAAACCAGTAAACAATGAGTGGCTGAACATTGAACCAGTAAACAATGAGTGGCTGAATATTAAACCAGTAAACAATGAGTGGCTGAACATTAAACTAGTAAACAATGAGTGGCTGAACATTAAACCAGTAAACAATGAGTGGCTGAATATTAAACCAGTAAACAATGAGTGGCTGAATATTAAACCAGTAAACAATGAGTGGCTGAATATTAAACCAGTAAACAATGAGTGGCTGAACATTGAACCAGTAAACAATGAGTGGCTGAATATTAAACCAGTAAACAATGAGTGGCTGAATATTAAACCAGTAAACAATGAGTGGCTGAATATTAAACCAGTAAACAATGAGTGGCTGAACATTAAACCAGTAAACAATGAGTGGCTGAATATTAAACCAGTAAACAATGAGTGGCTGAATATTAAACCAGTAAACAATGAGTGGCTGAATATTAAACCAGTAAACAATGAGTGGCTGAACATTGAACCAGTAAACAATGAGTGGCTGAATATTAAACCAGTAAACAATGAGTGGCTGAATATTAAACCAGTAAACAATGAGTGGCTGAATATTAAACCAGTAAACAATGAGTGGCTGAACATTGAACCAGTAAACAATGAGTGGCTGAATATTAAACCAGTAAACAATGAGTGGCTGAACATTAAACTAGTAAGCAATGAGTGGCTGAATATTAAACCAGTAAACAATGAGTGGCTGAATATTAAACCAGTAAACAATGAGTGGCTGAACATTGAACCAGTAAACAATGAGTGGCTGAATATTAAACCAGTAAACAATGAGTGGCTGAACATTAAACTAGTAAACAATGAGTGGCTGAACATTAAACCAGTAAACAATGAGTGGCTGAATATTAAACCAGTAAACAATGAGTGGCTGAATATTAAACCAGTAAACAATGAGTGGCTGAATATTAAACCAGTAAACAATGAGTGGCTGAACATTGAACCAGTAAACAATGAGTGGCTGAATATCAAACCAGTAAACAATGAGTGGCTGAATATTAAACCAGTAAACAATGAGTGGCTGAACATTGAACCAGTAAACAATGAGTGGCTGAATATTAAACCAGTAAACAATGAGTGGCTGAACATTGAACCAGTAAACAATGAGTGGCTGAATATTAAACCAGTAAACAATGAGTGGCTGAACATTGAACCAGTAAACAATGAGTGGCTGAACATTGAACCAGTAAACAATGAGTGGCTGAATATTAAACCAGTAAACAATGAGTGGCTGAATATTAAACCAGTAAACAATGAGTGGCTGAACATTGAACCAGTAAACAATGAGTGGCTGAATATTAAACCAGTAAACAATGAGTGGCTGAACATTGAACCAGTAAACAATGAGTGGCTGAATATTAAACCAGTAAACAATGAGTGGCTGAACATTGAACCAGTAAACAATGAGTGGCTGAACATTGAACCAGTAAACAATGAGTGGCTGAATATTAAACCAGTAAACAATGAGTGGCTGAACATTGAACCAGTAAACAATGAGTGGCTGAATATTAAACCAGTAAACAATGAGTGGCTGAATATTAAACCAGTAAACAATGAGTGACTGAATATTGAACCAGTAAACAATGAGTGGCTGAATATTGAACCAGTAAACAATGAGTGGCTGAATATTAAACCAGTAAACAATGAGTGGCTGAATATTAAACCAGTAAACATTGAGTGGCTGAATATTAAACCAGTAAACAATGAGTGGCTGAATGTTAAGCCATTAAACAATGAGTGGCTGAATGTTAAACCATTAAACAATGAGTGGCTGAATATTAAACCAGTAAACAATGAGTGGCTTAATATTAAACCAGTAAACAATGAGTGGCTGAATATTAAACCAGTAAACAATGAGTGGCTGAATATTAAACCAGTAAACAATGAGTGGCTGAACATTGAACCAGTAAACAATGAGTGGCTGACTATTAAACCAGTTAACAATGAGTGGCTTAATATTGAACCAGTAAATACACACACACAAACACACACACACTATTAAGCACACGCATTATGTTTTTGCTGTTGTTGTTGCTGTTGTTGTTGTTGTTGCTGCTGCTGTTGTTGCAGTTATTTCGTTTGCCTAAAATTGCTTTGTCTTGTGATTTCTTTGTTGTCTCTGATCTGTTCTCACTTTTGTTGTTGTTGTCTTTGTCTGATCTTTGTCTTTCTAGTTCTGCTGAACGAGAGATTGGAGAACGACGACCTGAGAAACAAGACGTTGAAGATAACTGACTTTGGATTGGCACGTGAGGTTCACAGCACGACATGCATGAGTGCAGCTGGCACGTACGCTTGGATGGCACCAGAGGTCATCAAGAACTCGACCTTCTCAAAGGCCAGCGATGTCTGGAGGTCAGCACCAACCTTCTCATACACACATACATACACACATACACACATGCATCGTTGTTCGCCTATGCGAATGGTCAGGGAAAGATGGGTGTGTGCGTGAGGCTATGTGTGATGCAGTATAAATTAGGATACAAGTATTGCTCTCTCACCCTTCCTTCTTACAACCATACCTGCTCCTTCCCTCCCTCCGTCCCTTCCTCCTTTCTTTGCCTTCCTCCCTCCCGTCCATGAGAATTTCTGTAAGACGCTGAACTCACCGACCCATCTTTAACCTCTCCCCACCTACCCATCTTTAACCCCTCTCTACCGACCCATCTTTAACCCCTCCCAGCCGGTCCATCTTTAACCCCTCTCCACCGGCCCATTTTTAACCCCTCGCCACCGTCCCATTGAGGTCACTGCGTGTTTTTGTATCTGTTATTGTTTTGTGTAGTTATGGAGTGGTCGTGTGGGAGTTGCTGACTGGAGAGACTCCATACAAGGGAATCGACACATTGGCAGTCGCATATGGAGTGGCAGTCAACAAGCTGACACTGCCAATACCATCGTCATGTCCAGCGGCGTTCCACAGCCTTCTCAACAGTGAGTACTGACAGAACGACTGACAACGTCAGCAGCCACTGTGACTGTGTCAGCTGATGATGACGTCAGTTCGTTTAATAGAAATATGTAATCGTCAGAATTGTCTCTCAGCCAACTGTCAACGAGTGAATTCTATAGACTAAGATCTGAATGTCAACCTTATGCATTTATTCTTCATTTGCCTCAATATATATTTGATTATTTCTGCTTTTACTATACGACTCCGTTTTCATTGAGTTTCAGGAGAAAAGGAGGAGGAAGAGGAGGAGAAGTAAGATGAGTGTAGGGAAAGAGGAAGAGGAGGAGAAGTAAGATGAGTGTAGGGAAAGAGGAAGAGGAGGAGAAGTAAGATGAGTGTAGGGAAAGAGGAAGAGGAGGAGAAGTAAGATGAGTGTAGGGAAAGAGGAAGAGGAGGAGAAGTAAGATGAGTGTAGGGAAAGAGGAAGAGGAGGAGAAGTAAGATGAGTGTAGGGAAAGAGGAGGAGAAGTAAGATGAGTGTAGGGAAAGAGGAAGAGGAGGAGAAGTAAGATGAGTGTAGGGAAAGAGGAAGAGGAGGAGAAGTAACATGAGTGTAGGGAAAGAGGAAGAGGAGGAGAAGTAAGATGAGTGTAGGGAAAGAGGAAGAGGAGGAGAAGTAAGATGAGTGTAGGGAAAGAGGAAGAGGAGTAGGAAAAAGAGGTGGTTGGTGTCTTTTTTAAATCTGTCTTTTGTAAATCTGTCTTTTGTTGTGTGTCTGTGTAGAATGTTGGAATCCCGATCCTCACGATCGTCCATCGTTCAACGACATTCTCCGTCTTCTCGATGACATCGCGAGTTCACCTTTCGTCAAGACTCCACATGAGTCGTTCCACATCATGCAGAACGACTGGAAGCATGAGATCGAAGAAATGTTTGAGGAACTTCGATCCAAGGAACAGGTCGTTGCTCTACCATCAGTTCTTCACACACTCTGTGTTCACGATCTGACAAATAATAATGAACTGTGGTTTTATTGCTTTTCATTTCATCTTTTGGACCAATCCTCAGAATAATATTATATTCAATCTGATAACAACTGTTACAGTACAATGTAGGTCAGTTCATGTGTATTCGTGGTTCTTAGATTAGTCTTGTTTTACGAAGGTCATGTGATCTCATGGATTGTGTTGTTGTCTGCTGCAGGAGTTGAGGACGAGAGAAGACGAGTTGCACCGTGCTGCTCTCCAGCAAAAGTTGCAAGAGGAATTTCTACAGAAGCGAGAACTTGAGTTGGCCGCACGAGAGATCGAGTTGGTTGAACGAGAGCTGAACATTATGATGCTCCAGCAGATCATTAACAAACCAACACCAAAGAAACGCAAAGGAAAGTTCAAGACAAGTCGACTGAAACTTTTGAAGTCAGGAAGCAGTAAAAACATCGCTGAACAATCTTCATCAGCATCCGGTCAGTTTCTTTCACTCGCTTTAATATATAATATTAATGTGTAAACATTGTAATGATATTAAACAAAGAATCGTGAAGATTGTTATTGAGTGTGCGTGTGTCAAAGTAATTTCAATTATTAGATTCTGTCTCTTTATAAGGATTCCGTGAAAAAGAATATCTTCCAATAATTATCACATTTATCTGTTCATGTTTTCTGCTGCTGCTGCTGTTGATGTCTTGAGATGTGCATTGTTGTTGTTGTTGTTGTTGTTGCTGTTGTCCTTAGACTTGAGGCAGCAGAGTCTGGCGATCTTGGGACCTCTCCAGCAGCAGCAGCATGAGTCTCAGCAACAACAACATCAGCATCAGCAGCAGATGATTGAGGCGATGAGACAACTCGGTCGACGAGAATCGAGTCCGGACACTCTGCCTCAGCAGCATCATCACCTCCACCTCCATCATCACCAACTTCAACCACAACAACAGCAGCAGCAGCAACCCGCATCACCGAGCTACACCCCTCGACTGAGAGCAATTGCCTGTGAGTAGTCACATTCTTTGTTATTTTCTTCTCTCCGTTTGCATTTTTGTCAATCCATCTATCTTGTGTGTCTGTCAATCATCTGCTGTCTACCTGTCTTTCTGTCCTTCTGTCTGTTCGTCTGTCTGTGTGTCTGTCTGTTCGTCTGTCTGTCTGTCTGTCTGTCCTTCTGTCTGTTCGTCTGTCTGTATGTCCTTCTGTCTGTTCGTCTGTCTGTATGTCCTTCTGTCTGTTCGTCTGTCTGTGTGTCTGTCTGTTCGTCTGTCTGTGTGTCTGTCTGTCCTTCTGTCTGTTCGTCTGTCTGTATGTCTGTCTGTTTGTCTGCAGTAAAGAAAGAGCATCTCCATGTTCAGCTGCTTCTTTCCTTTCTGCTTCCAGCCCCATTTGACCCCACTTGACCCAATTTGACCCAATTTGACCTAATTAAACAGAAACTAGAGCAACGACATCTGTTGAGTGATAGAAGAAAGCAACTGAGACAATTATTGTTATAATTATTATTGTTATTGATCGGATGCATAGGAGATGACTTTGCTGCACTTCACTCTGCTCCAATTGTTCTAGTTGCTGCTGCTGCTGCTGCTCATTGTTCATGATCAGTGATGTAAGCAGACATTTATATAGCGCCTGTCTTGCATGGCTGGGTTGAATCATGAATGGACGGCATTTGATCGCATGTTATTTGTGTGATTGTTGCAGATCCTCTGGTTGACCCAGGCCTCAGCCTCGGCGGTGGCGGTGGTGGCGGTGGCGGTGGTGGAGGGGCGAAAGGGAAGACGTGGGGTCCTAGTACAATGCAAAGAGACAGGAGTCAAAGGTCATCTCTGGTGATGGCAGAAACGGCACGACACAGCAAGAGTGCTCCGAATCTAGACAAAACCCTTCGACATCTCAGTGGTGGAGGAGGGGGAGGTGGAGGAGGGGGAGGACATTCCAACATAGGAGCTCTGCAGGAAATGGGTGAGTCGTCGTTCTTCCTGCCATGGACGATGTCTAGATATATAATTATAGTGTTAGCGTTAGGCCTAATGGGAACCTTCCTTGCTCCTGCTAACTGCCACTGGCACATCTAGATAATCTTAGCTCCTTCACTTTCTGCACACAGCATCAGGCAAGAAGTCAGACAATAATTATATAAATTCCTTCTCTGAGGAAGAAGAAGACACTTCTTTCCAATACAGCTGCTCTCTTAAACTCTTTCCGTAACATTTCTTCAGTTCGATTAGTCACTTGACGAGAAAACACGTCTTCATCAGTTTCGAAATGTAAAAGATACAATTATTATTAATTGATTATATAAAAGAAGGACAATCTTTATACAGACTCGCTGTATTTGTCTCTTCTCTTTTGACCAAGGTTCACTTTTGTCTGTCTGTCTGTCTGTCTGTCTGTCTGTCTGTCTGTCTGTCTGTCTGTCTGTCTGTCTGTCTGTCTGTCTGTCTGTCTGTCTGTCTGTCTGTCTGTCTGTCTGTCTGTCTGTCTGTCTGTCTGTCTGTCTGTCTGTCTGTCTGTCTGTAACAATTCATCTTTATTCTTTTTAGATGAGTTTCATAAGATGACGTAATCATAGTGTCTTCCTCTTCCTCTCCCATCTTCACCTCCTTTTTTCTTCCCACTTCTTCTCTTCCTCATTCTCCTCCTTCTCTTCCTTTATCTTCCTCCTCCTCCTCCTCCTTCTTCTATGAAACAATTATTTCATGAGTCTCTTCTGTGTAATTATTTCGTGTCTAAGATTACGAAGACGATGATTGGCCGGACAGTCTATTGACCGCTTCCTCCTCCTCCTCCGCTGGCGATTCCTCTCGGCTGAGGATGAGCAGCAGCTACACAAGCGCCACTGGATTTCTCGAGGGAGAGCCTCAGAGACGTGGCAGTGGTGGTCACCGAAGACGCAGTGACGTCATCCTCTACAACATGGCGGCCATGTTGGCCTGCGTCGGAGCTGGATTCGACATCCGAATGTCAAACATGGCGCCGACAAGTCACGCTCTGGTTGCAAGTGCCAGCAGCCATCTCAGCCACTGCCACCTCAGAGGCAGCGAGCAGAATACACCAGTCCATCTGAGGCAGCAGCAGCAGCAGGGAACCAGCGTCTACCAGTCTGCAACTGCCAATGAAGCGAGCGGTGACAGTGAATTTCTCCGGTTGAATGACTTTGCCATCAGTCCACCGCCTATTCTTCCTCCTCCTCCTCCGTCCTCATTCTCCGCAACCACTTACCAGGCGACTGGAGGAGGGGCAGGTGGAGGGGTCGGAGGTCAGGGTCTGGTGATGAGGCAGAGGCGACCAAGCGTCAACTTCACGGACGTCGTTCCAGTTCGCTTCACAGAGTCGTCATGCTACGATGATCTTCTCTTCCAATCCTCTTCATCGAACGCTGCAGTGATGCATGGAGGAGCAGACAATGGAACGACGCCATCCAGTGACAACCGCACGACTCCATCTGGCGACAGTCGCACGACTCCTTCCGTTTCCGGTGCTTCGTATTCGATCGGAAGTCAGTCTCCTCGCAAGACATCCGTTGATGATATGAATGAAACTGATCTTGTTCTCATCTCTCTTTCTCCTTCAACCGACAAAGCATTCGTTGAATATCAAAGACAACTCACCGACTCATCGGGTGGATCGGTCTTCGGGGATTCACCTTGGACGGGACCGTCGACCACGCCCAAGTCAACCCCTCAGCGTAGTCATGGCAACGTCAGGTTCGAAGATGCGATCATCGTCCTTCGCCAGGCAGCAAGTCCATCGGTCGCCAGCATCAGCAGCAGCAACTCTAACCAGCCTAACCAACACCATCCTCAGCAGCAGCAGCAGCAGCAGCAGCAGCAGCAGCAGCAGCATCGTTCACCGTCAACTACCTCAAGCTGTTCGGTTGGTCCTGTAGCCACAGGTGGATCACGAGGAGGAGCAGCAGGAGCAGGAGGAGGACAGGACGGGTTGTCTCGTTATTCATCAGAGACAGAGAGGACGACGGCGTTGACGGTGGCTGAGGGTCTGAGATGCCAGGCGAGCGGCATTCCTTCCGTCATCAGCCCTCCCCCACCACCTCCTCCTTCCACTCACCGCTCAACCAGTCAGGAGCGACAACAACAACAACAGCAACAACAACAACAGCAACAACAGCAACAACAACAGCAACAACAACAGCAACAACAACAACAACAACAACAGCAACAACAACAGCAACAACAGCAACAACAACAACAGCAACAACAACAACAACAACAGCAACAGCAACAACAGCAGATGGGTGTGGGTGGGGTTGGGGTTGGTGTTGGGTGCTCAGCCGAGCGACCTGTGACTCTCGATATCATCCCTCGACCTCGACCTCACGCAAGTATTCTGAAGAGAGGCGCTTCACCATTGCATACGTCATCATCGTCGACGTCATCGTCGTCATCGCAACACATCCACCACCACCGCGTCATCCCCAAGATGACGTCATCATCCGTCTCAGCAGACACGATGACGAGCAACTTGCGCAGCAGCCGAGCAGGAGGAGCAGGAGGAGGAGCAGGAGGAGCAGGAGGAGGAGCAGGAGGAGGAGCAGGAGGAGCAGAAGCAGGAGGAGGAGCAGGAGCAGGAGGAGGAGGAGGAGACAGTGAGTCAACAGCAAGCTACCACTCGACGGTGGCATCCGCGTCCGCGGTGGTAGCTGAGGCCCGTGCGGTGGTTGAGGTCCGTGGTGCCGTGTCTTCGCCGACAGGCAGCAGCAACAGCAGCTACACAACGGCGGTCTCAATGGCGTCTTCGTTCTCGTTCGAACAGACGAAGACTCTGCTCGATCTAGACATGGAAGGACAGAAGGCGGATGGAACGAAACCAATTCCAGCGAAACTAATCGCTTCCAGAGAACTCACCTTCTCCGAATTGGAACGAGAATTCCTAGACTAACATCGATCATCATCGATCAGCTGACGATTGATTAGTTGATCACTTGATTGGTTGATTGATCACGTGATTGATTGGTTGATCACGTGATTGATTGGTTGATCACGTGATTGGTTGGTTGATCACGTGATTGATTGGTTGATCACGTGATTGATTGATTGAATCACGTGATTGATTGATTGATCACGTGATTGATTGGTTGATCACGTGATTGGTTGGTTGATCACGTGATTGATTGGTTGATCACGTGATTGGTTGGTTGATCACGTGATTGATTGGTTGATCACGTGATTGATTGGTTGATCACGTGATTGATTGATTGATCACGTGATTGATTGATTGATCACGCGATTGATTGGTTGATCGGATTAACCATCAATGCTTCCATCTGCTTCTCCGTCTTCTTCTCTTCACTTTGGTGCTCTTCCTCTCCTTTCGTTTATACTTGCCATGCTTGTCACACTCATGTTTCAGTCTTTGTATCAGTCTTTGTTTGTCTGTCTATCTGTCTGTCTGTCTGTCTGTCTGTCTATCTGTCTGTATGTGATGTGAAAGGCATCATGCAAGTTGCACCTGTGTTTTCTAATGCAATGTTCAACATCTCCAGGCAATTATTACTGCTTCTGCACATTTTGTCCCTGTGGATATTATGTTTGTTTCCAAGCAGAGATTGTTAATTTTTCTAATTTTAACATTTCTAGTCTTTAAGTTCAGATTGTGTTTTTTTTGTCTCAGTTCTATGCTACATGATGATTTCAATGAAGTTGACCAGGGCTGTTTTAAATAGGAATTTTTAGAACTGCACAACTCCTTCTTTCCATTCCCATCCTCCATGGTAAATTACTTCCTGCGGGAGGGAGAGAGAGGTGAAGGGGAGAAAAGTGGGAGGGATGACGGCAGTTTCATTGTTGTTGTTGTTGTTGTTGTTGTTGTTGTTGTTGTTATTGTTGTGGAGATTTCTATGTATGTGATGTTTGATCTGACGTCATCATATGCATATAATTATCATAATTATAATAGCCTATCACTAAACATTTTTGGTTTTTAAAACTCGTTTTCTGTCTCAGTAACTCATTGCAATCTCAGATCATTGCACCTGTCTCTCTATGCCTGTCTCCATAGGCGTAGGAGACGGGGTCCAGGGGGGCAAATGCCCCCCCAAATTTCGGGCAAGTCTGATTTTTCGGGCAAGCAGACCCGGAAAAACTTTAAAAAGTTTTAGAAAATTTTTATTTTTTTATTTTTCCGGGTCTTCTTGTCCGAAAAATCAGACTTGCCCGAACAAAAATGGTCGTCAGACCTTTCGAGCAAAAGTAACGTGAAATTTCAGAAGATTTTGCCCGGATGACTAAAAAAAGGTTGTCAGAATTTTCGGGCAAACGTAACGGGAATTTTTCTTAAGATTTCGGCCGGATGAAAAAAAATTTTCGGGCAAGTCTCATTTTTGCCCCCCCCAACGTTGAAATGTCCCCTACGCCTATGCCTGTCTCTCTATGTCTGTCTCACACTATCTGTCTCTGTTTCCGTCTGTCTGTCTCTGTATGTTTCTGTCTGTCTCTGTATGTTTCTGTCTGTCTCTGTATGTTTCTGCATGTACACTACAGTGTGTGTTTAATTATTCTTCGTTTCAATGTAGGGTCATTCGTCGTACATCAGGCAAAAAACTTTGTTGGACGTAAATTATGCAAAATGGCTGAATCCTGCTGAAAATAAATAACTGTTGATGAGAATAATTTTGAGACGTTTTCTATTTGTTTGAACTGTGACTTAATATGTAAAGTTTCTTTTCTAATGTATGCATCTAATTTTTTCTCCGAGTTCTTAATGCTGCAACATTCAGGCGGATTTTTTTAACATTGTTTTCTTGTTACTTCTGCAAATTAACTGAGTCAACTGACAATCTTTAGTTCAATTTATTTACATTTCGGTTAAACTACATAGCAATATCTGGAAATAGGTCGTGCTTCGATGCAGCCTATTATAATGTACCACGGTAAAAAGGAGAAGCTTTTTCAAGAAGTAATGAGAAGATGTTTCTTCGTCTTTTCTGTCCACTTATTCCAATGATGCTAGTCATCCATTTACACATTATTATTATTATTATTTATTATTATTATTATATTATTTTTATTATTATTAATTTATTATCATCGATTTAAACTCAATCAGGTTCTTCAGCATCATTCCAAAGTTCATAAATCACTGAACTGAAAATTCAGCAAAAAACATTCCACACTGGATTTACCATAAAATTATGTTGAGTGGCCAATCTGCCTATTGTGGATATTAACGCAAGTCATTACAAGTCGTCTTTTTAATGAAATAGTAGCCTACAGCAGAGGTTTTGAGAAGACCCCCCACCTCCGAAGGCTGTTACTATGTAGTGACCTCACAGTTGCTCATTGCTATTAATGATCTGTCATAATTATGGTCAAACTGGACATTAGAAAGAGGATAGCTTTATATCAAAATACAGTTTATTGAAAGGTATGTGATTTTTTTACTGTATCGTATAACATTAAGTTTTCTTGTATTTCACTGCAAACTGTTTGTAAATTGCGTTCAAATGTGTGAAGTAGACTTTTGTCTCATTATGAAGAAAATGATTTTCATCGTTCGTTTCGCTTGAAGCTCATCTCATCAGTCACTGACTGACAGTCTGAGAGTTGTTTCTGTTTTCAACAAGAAGAAGAACTTTGACAACATTTCAAATGTCTCTTTCTTTCACTTCAACTATTTTCAGGTTTTTATAAATGAACAACTTTTTACTAAATGCATTCATTTTGCTATTGTTATAATTCTCAGTCAGTCAATTTCTCTTTCATCATAATTTTTAAACATACATAAAGTTTGTTTCTATGCTACGTGTGTTGCATCATTTCACTCATCTACAATCTTAAAACTAACGACGATCAACAACTGATTCAGATGAGAAAGAAAGACTCAACTAATTTATTGTTCAACAGTTTGACAACGATGCAAGCGTCGTCGTTGAGAGACTTTCATGAAAGAAGAGAAAATGCAAAGAATTACAAAAGATTAATTCTTTAGTTCCTGAGAAAATGACGAGCAATACTCACAAAAAAGAATCTGACCAGAATCAATGACTACAGTACAATATTATGACGAATCATAAAAGCCTAACAGTATTTCAGCAACAGTTAAAACGAACTGACTGATTTAAAAGCAAACAAAAGACACATTGCAAGGACAGATGACCAGAGAAAAATAAAATAAATCTAAAGATATGACTGCAGTCCAAACAGAGCTCATCTGATCCTCTTCCTCCTCCTCCTCCGCCATATTCAAACTATCTCAACCTAAAATGACACACAGAAGAACCTAACAGTTACTCAGCTGCCCTCTAGCAACAGATTCGAACCTCACTCTAGACTGAACCCTTTCAAACAACACCTCGCATTCGACGCAGTGCTCATGAATATGCTGTTGCTCTGTGCTTGGCTTTCGAGTGGCACTTTAAAAGTTTGAAGATTAAAATTACGATAGAAAATAAAAATATCCTCCAAGATGTCAAAAGTAAAAACCTCTGAACGATCAAATTTAAATGCAAATATTTCCTATGGTAAACATTTTAAACCATCAAACTTTTCTTCATCCTCCTACTTATACTTCTCTTCATTCTCCGACTTATACTTCTCCACCTCCTTACCCTCCTCCTCCTCCTCCTCCTCCTTCTTCTCCTCTTTATCCTCATAATTATTTCAAAGATTCATTGTACACTTTCGTATCGTGAACAAAGAACTTTTGAGACAAAGTAACCACACAGATCTGCTTCTAATGACCATTAAATCTCTTTCCAAAACTGGATGTCTCTCTTAACTCTCCACAGATCATGATGCATGATGATGCATGATGATGCATGATGATGCATGATGATGCATGATGATGCATGATGATGCATGATGATGCATGATGATGCATGATGATGCATGATGATGCATGATGATGCATGATGATGCATGATGATGCATGATGATGCATGATGATGCATGATGATGCATGATGATGCATGATGATGCATGATGATGCATAATGATGCATGATGATGCATGATGATGCATGATCATGTGTGACTGACAAAATCATAATAAATAAAAAAACGAACAAAGGCACTTTTGGTCATCATCATCACAATCACACAAGTGCCCCCACACCTCTATACATGTATCCCCCCCATTTTAATTGCTCTCAAGAATCCCAATAATTGAACGCATTGTGCAGTAAATGCAATACACAAGAACAAGACAGACAGAGACAGATCGATCGCTGAGATTTCATGAATGAACAAAATGGATGTGACAAGATTGGCATTCTTGTCTTGATGACTGAACATTGATGACTGACTAAACCTTCATCAGACAGCCAGTTGCATCAGTAGTTAGTTAGCGTTGATTGGCAAGTGTCAGTGTTGACTGGCAGGTGTCAGTGTTAGATTGGCAAGTGTTGACTGGCAGGTGGCAGTGTTCATTGGCGGGGTAGGTGTCAGTGGTGGTTGAACGCCAGAGGTCCAACATTGCTTAGGAGTCGTCCAAGGTCGATGCATTTCTGATGAAGGACTTGAACTTTCATGTCGGAGTCTTGTCTGTTTCCCTCCGTCTTCTGAAGACATCGAATGAGATGAGCGTTCTCGATGTACAGATCACGAATGAGCGCATCGCTCTTCACCAATTCATCGGCCTGATAATTATCACAACATTAATCAACGAGAATTATATATCAGCAAAGTATTTGTCGTGATCATGAAGTGTCATCACAAGATTATCAATGGTAAAATAGAGTTGATAGAGTTGACAGGAGGAAGAAGAGAAAGTGGAGAGGAGGAGGAGAAAGAGGAGAAAGAGGAGGAAGGTTAGGGAGAAAGAGGTGGAGGAAGAAGGTTAAAAGGAGAAGGAGAAAGGCAGATAAATCTAAGAATGGTTTTAGATCATGACCTCTGACCTGTTTAATAATCTTCATCAGTTGATCTTTTATGAGCGTCTTTCGTTGTTTCATTTGAGTTTCCAACTTTTCATTTTCATCCATTAAATGATTTAATCTCTGTTTGTTGACTGTCTGTGAAACTGAAATTCAAATTTATCCAGATAAGAATGGAAGAAAGCAAGACAATTCTACTAAAACCGCTTTGGTCTCTTTCACATCTACTGCCATCTACTGTCAGGCATTTGAACAACAAATGCAGACGTATGCAGAGGAAGAAGTTAGACCAGTCTAATGTTGAAGAGAGACGAGGGAATACTCAGCAGAGATCAGCAAACAAAGAAAAATACAAGACAGAGACATCAAGCAGATACAAAGGCAGATACAGACAGAAACAGACAAAGAAAGAGACAGAGACAGATAGACAGACATAACTTACGAGACAGAAGTTTGGTTGTTTCTGCTGCTCTGAAGTCGTAGTCATGCTGGAGATGATGAACCTTCGCGTGTGCGTCACGCAACCTCACGATGACGTCATCATATCTCGACCTCTCAACCATCTGACCTCTGACCTTCGTCGACATTTCTTTTTCCTTCTTCAATTCTTCACTCAACAATGACAATGTTGAAGTCGCTTCACTCAACTGAGACAGAAAATCAACAGAAATAATAACAATCCAACAACAACAACAACAACATAATGATAATAATAATATTATATCCACTACAACTACAACTATGCATATGAATTAGAAATGATCAAATGGAGATGAAATGAAAAGTAGATTGAAATGAGAGTGCAAAAGGTGAGGAAGAGGGGGAGGAGGAGGAGGATGGAAAGATGAGGAGGAGGTAACCATGGTAACCTGGTTGACAGTCAGCTGCAATTGCTTCTTGAGCACATCTCTCTCAACCAAAACGTCTCTCAAATCCGACTAAAACCAAATACAAACAAGTTTTCACAGTCAACATCTGACTCAACACACACACCACCAAAACAAAGACCATTGTTTAACAAAATGCCTGAAATCAAAGGACATAAACGACAATCAATTGTTTTTCTTAACTACATCCAAATTTTAACCTTAAGCAGAGTCATCAGTTCATGACCCTTGGCATAAACATAATGGGTCAGAGACGTTGCTCTTGACTCAACCAAGTTGCAATTAAACTGACATAGAAAAAAAATGGAAGGAGATAAACAAACATACAAGCACAGTTATGAAAGCAGAGCAGCATAATAAGAAATGGCCAAAATTAATGGACAGAGAGCGATGCAAGTATTACCATGGCAACAGAGTTTGTCATCAGCTGATGATCTCCACTTCCTGTCGTCAGATGATCACGCTTCAGTTGTCGTTGGTTACGCTCCATCTCCTGCATCCTCAGTCTCAGCAACTCTCCATCTCTCTGCAAAAACATCAAAACCAAAAAGATATTTATCAGATGAGAAATTTAGAAAAAGTGTGAGAATAGAGATGACCATCTGCCTCTCTTCCCTTCTCTCTTCCTCTTCTCAGATATTTAACTGGTTTCAATAGATGCCAGTTAAACTATCTGAATTTCTCCTCATCAATTCAATGGTTTCTAATTCTAAATTCAGACCAAATCATTGTGAAACAAAAGCAGCATTCAACGTATATAATATATAAAATACATCCTACCTTTTCAAGAGAATCTTTTAGACGAGCGTTATTTCGACGCATTTCATCGACTTGCAACTTCAAATATCCCTCCGCTGTTCTTTCGTGACTCACTTCATCTTCTTCCTTCGTCTTCTTCAACGTCTTCTTCTCCAATTCAATTTCATCGTTTAATCGTTTCAGTTTCTCCATCTCACTTCTAAGCATCTCGTTTTCATCATCTTTCCTCGTCAACTCATCCTCCAACTCTTTCTTTTGCCGTTCCTCTTCCTCCTCCTTCTTCTTCCACTCTTTCTCTAATTCCATTCTATACAAATCATTTCCCAATTCTTGCTTGTGCAATCGTTCTTCTAATTCATTCCTCAACAACTCTTTTTCTTCCTCTTTCTTCCTAAGCTCTTGTTCTAATTCCGTTCTATACAGATCTTTTTCCAATTCTTTCTTAGTCAGACGCTCTTCTAATTCGTTCTTAAACAGTTCTTGCTCTTCCTCTTTCTTCCTAAGCTCTCGTCCAAATTCTGTTTTATACACATCTTTTTCCAACCCTTTCTCATGCAATTGCTTTTCCAATTCCTTCTTTAACAGCTCTATTTCTTCTTCTTTTATTCTAAGCTCTTGTTCTAATTCTGTTCTATAAACATCTTTTTCCACGCCTTTCTCATGCAATTGCTTTTCCAATTCAGTCTTAAGCAACTCTATTTCTTCCTCTTTCTCCATAAGCTCTCGTTCTAATTTCATTATACACTGTTCTTTTTCCAATTCTTTCAATTGCAGTTGCTCTTCAAAATCTTTCCTATACAATTCTCTTTCTAAATCTTTCTTATGCAATTCTTTATCCATGTCTTTCTTGTTTCGTTCTTTCTCTTCTTCCATCTTCAGCAAATCATTTTCCATTGACGTTATTTTCTGTTCTAGTTTTCTTCTTTCATCGACAAATGAAGCCTTAGCTTTGTCACTTGCCAAATGAAAACTCTGAAATAATAGAAACAATATTTTCGTTTATTAATTCAAACGGAAAGCAGAAGAAATGGCGACCGAATGGATTCGAAATAAAAGCAAAAAGACAAAACAGAAAACCACGAATAACATCCAGAAAACTTTAAAGAAGAAGAAGAAGAAGAACTACTTTATCTAAACAAAGACTTCTGAGAGGATGTGAATCAATTAATGGATGAACCTTATTGTTTCTTTATTAGATAACAGTACAAGAATTACTTTTTACCGAGGTAAGTTAATTCAGCGATGTGAAGTAATAAGTTTTAAAATTTAAAATTGAATTTAACGTGAACTCATTAAGAAGAGCAAAGTCTGAGGAAAGAAAGAATGAATGGAGCGGTAGACAACAGAGACATCCAGATTTATGTCAGATCTAAGTAAACCCAAGTTAAATTCCGACTCAAATTAAGTCAGACTAAAATAAATTCCGACTCAAATTAAGTCAGACTAAAATAAATTCCGACTCAAATTAAGTCAGACTAAAATAAATTCCGACTCAAATTAAGTCAGACTAAAATAAATTCCGACTCAAATTAAGTCAGACTAAAATAAATTCCGACTCAAATTAAGTCAGACTAAAATAAAGTCCGACTCAAATTAAGTCTGACTAAAATAAAGTCCGACTCAAATGAAGTCTGACCTGAGTTAAGTCATTGTTGAGTTTCGTCAAGTCTTGTTTATGCTGTTGACGAATAGCAGCAAGATCTTCGTTGAATTTCTCCGTCATCTTCTGCTTTTCTTCGTTTAATTTCTCCGTCATCTTCTGCTTTTCTTCGTTTAATTTCTCCGTCATCTTCTGCTTTTCTTCGTTTAATTTCTCCATCAGACGTAGTTCTTCATCTCTCCTGCTGCTGATGTCCATCCCACCTTCATCTTCATCATCTTCATCGTCATCTTCCTTCAGTTGCTGTTGCCGCTGCACAGCATCTGGCAGTCGTCTTTCGTTTCTCTTCTCATCTTGCAACGCAGATAATTTCGTCTCCAACTCTTTCGCGTATCGACTTTTCTCTCTGCAACAAAAACAGACAAAACATTCTGAGGAATGAATCGATTGCTGCAGAAGACAAACAGACGATTGAAGAAGAATGTATCATAGTAATAAAGCAGAGACAATGAAATCTTTCGATTGTTAAGAATGACAACCAATAATTCATCGTCTAACAAGAGAGATGATGAATGTCAACTGCAGTCATAGCCCTCCCTTCCTTCCTCTTTCTTCCTGTCTCTGAAACATCCTACGAAGAGATGAGATCTAAGACTCATCACCAACTGATAGCCAGAAATTAACTCAGAACCTACAATCATCACCATCATCAGTCTCTCACCATTAGAGATATAAAAAGAGACAGACATGTACAGACAGACAGAGAGGAACAGGGAGACAAGAAACACAAAGAGGGACAAAATGAGCGATCACTAAAAATTATGATGTAGAGTTAAATCATAAATTGCAAATCAATTAAAAGATGAAAAAGAGAAGAGAACATCAACAATGAGATTAGAGTGGCATCCACTTCCCAAGAAACACCAGCAGCAACAATAACAGCAAAAGTAGCAACACCTACAATAATAGCAACAGCAGCAACATCAGCAGCTGATAAACCAACGTACTCTGCCGTTTGCTGTGCCAATCGAAGTCTCTCGTGCATCTGTTTAAACTGCGTTGATTCAGCAAATGAATTATTCTGTTGAGGAGCAACAACAGCAGCAGCAGCAGCGGTGGTTGTCATCTCTTTCGCAAACTCAGTGAGCAGATCGCGTTCACGCTCAGCCACAGCGTCAGCGAGATGACGTTTATGGCCAGACACGAGGTCTTCCTTAAAAACACAACACACAATTTAATCATCACAATATTATTAAAAATGTCGTCTCATTACATGATCAGACAAAACAACGGAATTAGAACAATGAAACCACTACATCAACATCCATTTTTCATTTAAATCCTAAACCAGCAGCAGAAGCATCTCAGAAATTTTTCATTCACATAAAAAACATAAATGGAATAATGACATAATTATGACAGCAAACAATTATTGGCAGAAATGAAAGATGGAATATTCAAAAAAAGACCAACTTTCTCTTTTTCAAATTCTTTCTTCAGTGCATTCAGTTGGTCGATGTGACGCTCTTCCAGTTCCGCAATTTCCAGACGAAACGCTCCTTCGATGTCTTTGCGTTCGACAGACATTCCTCGCATCAAATGCTCCAACGCAATCTCGTCGTCGTCGTCGTCGTCATTGACAACGGCCGAACTCCGCTCCTTTGCTTTCACCTGACAGACAACAAAATATACGACATCATCATCATCACCATCATCGTCATCATCATCGTCATCGTCGTCGTCATCACTAAACCAAACATAACAGCAACTACAAACCGTTCATTATCAGTATGTCGTCCGTGCAATGACATCTGGAGGTCAGAGTAACTGTGAGCTGCACACGCATGAACTTGTTCAGTTGATGATGATCAACTCAGGACTGTTATATTCTGTAGGATCTCTTTCTCTTTCTTGTCTACGATGATTGGTGATTCAAATAGGAAAAATGTATTATGGACTAAAAGAGCACCCCACCCTCGACCCCCCACACCCTTCTCCCCACTCTTCCCATCTCATAGACCAAACAAGACAAGTGATTCTGCAAATAATTAGCGGAAAACCAGTCAATGAATGAGATGAGTTGTCATTGTTGATGTTGTTGTTGTTGTATGCAGAAGATGACGTATGTTGCCAGTGTAATAATGTGATCCATAGAAGAACACAAATTCACTTTTCGTTCTCTCAGACACTCGAAAACATCTTCATCTAATAAGATGACTGATGATGGATGACAGACCTCCTGCTGCTGCTGCTGCTGCTGCTGATGCTGGAGTCGATTATCCAATTCCATCTGCTCCAAATCCCTCTCTTCCAATTCCTTCTCGAGACTCCAGCATTTCTCCGACATGTGAGACAACTCCAGCTCCAACGCATCCTTCGCCTACAAGATGAAGAACCATCTCAATGTAGTCAGTAGTTGCAACCATTGACAAAACACTGGTTCTCCAAGAAAAATGCAACCAAACCACAATGACCAAAACACGACAGCCTTTATTAGTATCATCATAAAAATGACACAACATACCAAGCATATTCCTTATAGCTTCGCTTAGTTGACTGTGCATAGTCAGAGTCATAGTCATAGCCATAGTCATAGTCAGAGTCATAGTCATAGCCATAGTCAGAGTCAGAGTCATGGTCATAGTCATATATCCAAACGCTGCAATCAGTGACTAACTGAGTTTGACAGACGTCGTCTCTCAACACAAATCGAACCTTATTCGTGAGACGAAGTTTTTCGACGAGAGAAGTGACTTCATCTTTAGTTGCGTTGAGATTCGATCGCAATTGGTCGCAATCATTCGACTCCTGCTTCAGCTGAGTCAAGACTTGCTGATACTTCGTTGCAATCTCAACTGCTGCAAGTCTGCAAAGAAATTCACCACAGTGACATCATCAAATAATAATAATAATAATATCTTTTCTTTATTGAAACGCCTGCAAGACACACTGCGCTTTACATTTACAAGTTATGCAGTAATCTTAATTAAACTTAACTACCAACTGAGCAGACAGCTTTGCAATTGCATGGCGCTAATAGCAGCCTACAAATCAAATCCGCCCGCTACCTCTCGCACTCTTGGCGAGCGTGTTAACCCTTACTCTACCGGGCCCCCCCCAAAATTAGATGAAAGGAACATGAAAGAAACTGTTGAGGAGATTTAAGTGATTGAATATTCTTAACTACACAGCAGATTGCAGAAAAGTTCTCTCAATTTAAGATTGTAGAAGACAATGTCAGTATGCCTATAAACATAATGATATAAAACTCAGTTTGAAGGGAAAACTCTTTATATCATGTAAACAAATGGAAAGTCTGCAACAAGTTTCTCTGCCAAATAAAATCTGAAGAAAAGGCAATAAAACCAAGAACTACATTAATATGCAAGACATACAGAGAGAGAGACAAAGAGAGAGACAGAGAGAGTGACAGAGACATAAATAGAGATAGAGCGACATCTGTTGAGCTGTACGAACTGTTGGTCTTGCGTTTTCTTTGCTTCTGCTGAGCTGTAGAGTTCATCAAACTCATCAACAATTGCAGCATTTCTCTTCTTCATCGCAGACAGATCAGAGATGAGGCGATCCCTCTCGAGCTTCACGTCTTCATTAACCAAACTAAACAACAGAATGAAAATAAGAACAAAGTTATCATCATCATCATCATCATCATCATCATCATCATCAACAACAACTGTCACGGAATGCTGAAGAGATAAACTGAACGATTTTGAACGACTACGCTGCAATGTCAATGCATCAGGCAAGAACAAAGAAACAAACAAATGTTTCACTTCTTTCGTTATACTTTAGGTGATTTAGAATTAGAGACTGCAATTAATCAAATCAAATCAACTTATTTCCTGTGACCAACACAATCACAATTATCGCAATATAAATACTCAGTTAAGTCTTAAACTTATATTGGTTGTCATGGGCACCCAGAATGGATGAAGAATCCTGCTAATAGTAATTGAAGATGATCAAAAGTCACAATAACGCATGACCTCCAGTTTATATAATTACAGATATATAAAAATAAGTAAGAATTAGCTCAATTAATAGAGCATAATAAATAAAACTGAAAAGATCAAGTTGTCTATAAATTATAGTAAATTACAATGTAAGCAAGGCAGTAATATTATTATAATTGTGCAGTAGACGGCTAATCTAAAATACAGTGGCAGTAAGTAGGAAACTTGCTTTAGAATTTCTGACATTCTTAACTATCTTAGAGGAAATAATCCAGCACTGACATACTTAAAAGTGATGCCTATTAAACCATGCACCATGATTATACATACACATACCAATGCTCATATACAAACATACATACAAACAAACATACATACATATACGTGCGTACATACATAAGTATTGCATGTGTGCATGTATATTGTTAGAAGTATTATAATAGGTACGCACTGCAAGTAGTCGAGTGCGTGTTCAACGGTGGTGAGAGCCGCTTCATAAACGATGTTATTGTTGTCAACTTCTTCAATTGCATGAATTTCATCGATGAGAGAAAGCGACAGATCAAGTAAACTGATCGACTTTTTTACGTCAAATCTCAACAGCTACAATAAAATGAACCAATCAGAATGATGAGGAAGAGGAGGAGAAGAAGAAGAAAGAGGAGGAGGACAAGAAGGACGAGGAGCAGGAGGATGAGGAAGATGAGAAGACTGCTCTCCCATGCTATTTCATCCTAACCCCCATTTTCAACCTCTCTATATCTCTCTATCTCTCTCTGTCCTCTTCCTCTCTTCTTAATTAGTCGAGAATGCAATTAAATCATTGGAGTCATTAACAAGAGAGCCGATAGTCATTCGAAGTTCAGATAAAGTCATCAAATAAATACAACCACCTGGTCACCTGGTGCCGTCAGCTACTGGAGCTCTGGCGAAAGCCCTGGTGCATCCTCTCCAGTTGATCCTCTCCCTAGTCACCTCTCGTAGTTCCTCCAGTCTCATGCCAGACTTTTCCTGTACCTCATCCAACCATTTCTTCCTTGGTCTTCCGCATCTTCTCCTTCCCTCACCGCATGCCGTCATCAGCTCCTTTTCCAAACCGTTAGATCTCATCACATGGCCGAAGTAGCTCAATTTCCTCCAAGTTGCTGTTTGCTGCAGTGTATCTTCCCTCTCTATTCCGAGCTCCTCGCGCACCGATTCGTTAGTTCTCTTCTCCGTCCATGAAATCCTTAGCATCTTTCTCCAAATCCACATCTCACACGCGTTGATTTTCTTTTCCATATCCCGTGTCTTTGTCCATGTCTCGCATCCATATAGGACCACTGGGAAGATCAGTGCTCTTACCAGTCTTTTCTTTGTTTCCCTGCTCACGTATTTGTCCTTCCAAATCTTTTCCAGACCGTTCATAGCCGTTTTCCCCATTGTTACCCTCCTCCTTATTTCCATATCACTTCTTCCCTCCTTCTCTATCATAGATCCCAGGAATGTGAAGCTCGATACTACCTCTATCGTTTCTCCATCCACCTCAAAGTTTTTCCATGTTGCAGTTGTCATAATCCAGACAACAAGAGACAAATTCTTCTTCTTCAGTGATTCACCCATCTTCTAAACACTCTTCTTCCCATTGCTCAGATTCTCTTATGCACATGTATGCTCTAAGTTTCATAATTATTATATGCTATTTCTATGAATGCACTGCTATGTCGGTTTTTCTACATCTTGTCAGAAATCGGCGTTGACTGGTGAACCCATAGATCTCACCTTTAATATCAAATAACCTTCTTTGATGCCCACAGATTCCCACAATTCAACTATCGTCTCAGCTTTGGCAAATCTACAAATAATGATAAATATTTTTTTTAGTTTCATGTGAACTTTTCAAAGAGAAAGAATCATTCCACTGTATTACAAACAAAACCTTAATTGAAAGAAAAACCAGCTGAGGGGTTAGGAGAAAATTCAATGGACAGAATTTCATGCTGGATCGATTTTAAGCTGTTCACTATGTTCAGTTCAGATGAGATAATTAGAGGACATCTAGAAAATTAACGAATCTTATAAGAAAACAGAAGGAAAAGTCAAACGAGCGTAATAAGATTTCACTGCAGCAGCAGAAGAAGAAACACGTGAAGTGCCAGCGATATCAGAATTGCATCAGAAAACGAGATCATTGATTATTTTCTTTATTAAGGAATGCAAGAATGCTTTCCGAGTCTACTTCATTAAATAAAAGAATTACGGAAAGCAAGAATTTCTACCCTGAACATTCTTTTTGAATAAATGCGAGAATGCATAAACTGACACTGACCCTTCTGTCTTTTTTTAGGAATGCAAGAATGCCTACTCAGAGCTTCCTTTATTTAAAGAATGAAACATTGCCTACCCTGAGACTCTTTCAGTAAAAAATGCAACAACGCATACCATGACTCTTCTTTATTTAAAGAATGCAAGAATGCCTACCCTGGTCCTTCTTTCTTAAGGAATGCAAGAATGCCATCATGAGCATGAAGCGGGGCATGAGTGGAATGAGCCGCAACTAAACGACGACGTTGATCGTTGGAATGTTGGAGTGGAAGTGACGTCATCATTCGCTTGTCATCGATGGTTGGAAAGACGTTTCGCTTGACTGACAACACTTCTTCGTCTGCATGACTCATTTCACCGATCTCAAACAGACCGTGAAGCAATTCACCAAAACTCACAAATCCATCACCATCAACGTCCAGCTTTGCAAACAAATGTTCGACGTCCTAAAGAAGAAGAAGACAAGAAGAAAATGAGGCTGAATGGTTTCAACGTGATTAATTAAGAGATTGCCGGATGCAGACTCAGGAAAAGCCAAGACATTTTTCAATCTAGATTTGTTACACTGAACACCAGACTAGAGAAGCTGACCACAGCAGAAAACCTGAGAAGTTCTGCATCTCTCTCTCTCTCTCTGTCTCTGGTTAACAGCTGAACAATCAAACAAATCATCTCCATCTGTAACCACCAACCATGCACGCTCATCTCAGATGTTGCACTGCTTAGCAATCCATGCAACAATTTCAACTCCACACACACACGCACGCACGCATGCACGCACGCACGCGCGCGCGCGCACACACACACACGCGCGCGCGCGCGCACACACACACACACAGTGGCAAACGATTATAACGCAATCATCATTTGAAGCTAACGAAACAGGCAAGAAGCTATAAATAGCAAAGATGTTGACCTTCTGACCTTGTTGGTCATGTGACCCATATTCAGAAACTGACAGACTTTGTGGAGTTCACTGACGTTGAGATTTCCATTTGCACCGACTCCAAGTTCTTTCCATATGCCGAGAAGATGTCTCTCCTCTTCACTCAGATCAATCGCATTCTCCAGACCAGCTGACCTCTGGTGGCCTATAATGTCAATGACATCATCATCACATAAGTTAAGACCAAACACTACTCCCAGTGCTTCCAACACTACACAACACACCTCATTCCACTGAACATTACACTACACTAGACTCACATTATGTGATGAAGAATGGATGCTTTGACTGCAATGGAGCCTTTGTATCTCTCCTACAAAAACTCATCTGAAAAACAAACTCAATCATAGCAAGACGCAAGACAGAGAATATATTAGCAGAATTCATTGACCAACAGAATTTCATAATTTGGAAAAGAATACATGGTAATAATATGACTGTTGAGAGTAGAGACGTTTCAACGTGATCATTTTTGGTATAAATAGATAATTCTGAACGCTTTTTAAAGGTAGGCTACTTGGATGCGATCTTAATAAACACCGTTTCAATGTATGTCCTTAGACCCTGACATGACTTGAACTTAGATATTATGATCTTGCACTATGACATGAAGAGATGAAAGAGAGAAAAATGAAGAGGAAGATCTCAGATCTTAAAAGAACGGAAGAACAGACCACCGTCGGATGATGAAGTCACGTTGTCTCCATCATTTGTTGTTTTGTGTTCAGACTGCGTCAGTACGTTGATGAAAGTCTCCTTGAATTCATCAAAACCAACCTGGAAAATAAAAACAGTTCATTTTTAAAACAACTTCTGTTTGGATACAATGATGGCCAACTGCATTTCCTCCTTCTCTTTCTTGTTTTTTCCCTCCAACTATAAAAACAGACTAAAAATAAGATCAAGAGTTGACTTAAATCTAGCATCGGCTGAATAAAACTGAAGATTTTCTTGAGCAGCAAAAGACTTAGAGCTGATATTCTGATGGCATCAAAACGAAAGATCAGCTGAAGACGAACAGATTCATCAGCATTAACGACGACTGCTTAGTCGTCTAAATGACAACTGAAACTAGTCGGTCTAGTCCGATTCCCAAAGACCCCATAGGGCAGACGTGCTTTGTAGGCTGCCATTAGCGCCCTTGTATCGCAGGCAGTCTATTCCGTTAGTAGTCAAGATTTGTCATTTGTGTTCTTGTGAATTGCATAACAGCACACTGTAAACAGTTGCGGTCTGTCAACGAGATTGTTCAATAAAGGAAGTTCTAATTATAATTAATTCATAACACAAGATCTGACAACTGCAGTGTAAAGCACCACAGAAGCATGTGATGCTCAAGAAACTGTTACTATTTCCTTATGCCTAGTGTTCATAAGATATTTGCCCCAGCCAATAAATGCCATCTAGCAATAAATTATTCACTCAATGCTCTTACACAACGCCGACTGTCATCTCCAGCCACACAAAGTGAATCCGTGATTCTTTTGTTGATTTCTGATTCAAGGTTCAGTCGACGGCAAAGTCGTTGGAGGTCATCACGATTCAGCAACCCAGATCCTGACGAATCACAGGCGAGAAAGATCTCGCGAAGCTGACGTACATAGACATCTGGCGAACTGTCTGTCGCCCCTTCAGACATCGCGAGATCTTTCAGACATTCCGATGCGAAATTCCACGTCGCATCCTAGAATAAAATATCAACTGTATGCAAATTTGTGTGAAAAACTACTATCACCTCATTTCATGATAAAACCATTATGTACGCCCTATCACATGTAGAGATTTTTAGAAGTAACAAGGGTGCTGTGGTGTTGTGGTTGTGGTCCCTAGACAAGACTTAGTGGCGAATTGCTAATTTCACGAAAACAAAACAGTGTTGGAGATCTACAAGTGAAGAATGACTGAAACATTGCATTTAAAAATAAAAACTGGAAAACATATTTAAATGATAACCTTAAAATTCTGGCAAAATATTGTTTTTTATTTATTTTATTTTTTAGGTCAACTTCACCACGCATGAAAATATACAAACTGCAATACAGTATTCCACAGAACCGTTACACCGTCTACAACCGTAAACAAATAGCACAGTCACAGAATCAGCTTGATAAAAAAAGTCGATCGACAATATTATTATAGTTTATTAACATCATTTCCAGGCCAATACCCGTGTCATGCAGACAAATAGTCAAACGTCTAAGGTGGTTGGCGTATAGAACTGAAACGACAAAGCATAAGCTCATAAGCTTATACATAGGCCTAGGCCTACAAAAAAGTCTTGTAGGCCTATTTGTTTTTTATTTGTCATTTTTTATGCTTGTAAACCGGAGTGCGTCTTGCAGCTGGTACATTAAAGAATATACTTACTTACTTACTTATTGTGGTAGAAAAGAAGGGATGGGCCAATAAATCAGAGGTAAAGATTTTAGGCACTTCTTATGAAATCACAGATGTGTTGGTTTTTGTAAAAAATTAATGCAACACAGCTGTGATTTGATAATGCCCTCCATCGTATGTTTTATTAGGCCTATATCTCCATACGATGTTAGCTACTGAATAGGTCTACATGGGCGTCCGCAGCGGGGCGCAAGGGGGCGCAAGTGCGCCCCTCTGGATTTTTCGTATGGTTGCACATAAATTTAGATTATTTGGTTGTGATTGGTACAACGCGATTTTCAATGTGATTATCGATTCGTTCTACAAGTTGAACCTATATAGGCATATCCAGGGCTTAAAGTGTGCCTGGACGGTCATGGACGGCGTCCAGGCACTTGTTTTAAAATCTGAACACCGTCCTGCCACTTACTTGGCATGCACAACAGGGAAATATAAGGAGCGTCCAGGCACTTCTTTTTCTACTCTTTAACCACTGGGCATATCCTATATCTTTCTTTGGGCGCATAACGTATAGGTAGGTTATAACTTATAGGATTCTCTCGTGGTAGCCTAATATGGAAATTCAAACTGTCACCCATTAAATTTAGAACAAGTGACAATTATTCAAAAGTTTGCGCCCCCCTAGAAAAATTTCTGCGGACGCCCATGTAGGTCTAGGTTATTAGCCCAACGGAGCTAAGTGCTGTAGTGCACATTTAGACTATATATATATATATATATATATATATATATATATATATATATATGGTCTAAATGTGGTTCCCGCATGAAGCCAGGTTTACCGACGCTGAATACAGAAACACCCAAACAATGTGTCCATCTTTTGGCTGACAATTTCTTCTTTCAGTAAATTTATGAGTTTGCGGAAGTGTCTTTTCTTCCTTCTCTCTTCTCAAAACCTGCTTCGTCTCACGGAGCCTTTTGTGCAAGGAGCGCCTCTGAACGATTCATCCTACTAGAGGCGCTTTAATACTATAATATACCTACGATATGCCTACAATAACATCTGTTATGAGCTCGTTTTCCTCCCCCATAAACGGTGTTCTTGATTTTCATTGGGATTGCTATGGAGTTTCAGTCCGGAATGTTACCTGCATACTGAATGGAATGTTACCATTTACCTGCACACTGATTGTGTTATAACGTCTGTTAATTGGCAGATGCCTTGAGCATGAAATAGTGGCGCTATAGAAGTGAAAGGAAAGTCTAGAGTAGTTAATTGAAATAGTTAAACAAGTCCTACGGAAGTGAATGCGGGCCACAACAGAAGAGGATGCTATTCCAAACAGAGGGACCCACAATCGAGAAACCCTTATTCTGTCTGATGTCTGTGCAATGTGCATGTGTTACCACATAGTAAGTCACACCTATAATAGGCCGAGTAGGCTACAGATAGCCGCACCAGAGCAAGCCGAGATTAAAGTAGTCAGTGAATTCGAAACCTGCGGGAAGACAGGGACCCCAACGGGGATATTAACGTTGATGCGGTGACGGTGGCCCAAGTCATGGAGGTCTCAAAATTTCGGAGTCCACGCCCAAGTGCAGTCAGGGGTCTCTGATCATCATCATCATCATCATCATCATCATCATCATCATCATCAACATCATTGGGCTCAATGCCCGTAAGAGTCCGACGCCACTCTCTGTCTGAGTCTGTCTCGCGTCATGCTGCCCAGCCTCAATCGGTCCGGTCTCTGATCATCAAGTGTAATGGGAGAAAAGAGGTTTTGAAGGACTCTTATAATTATGGCTGTGTCTGTTATCTTTAGAATTATTCACTGCAGGGGCGGATCCAGGGGGGGGCTTATCCGGCCATGCCCCCCCCATTTAGAATTCCCATGTATCGTGGCCCCCCCATTTTGATTGAACATGCCGTGGAACAATGTACATATTGTACAATTTGGCCCCCCTATTAAGAAATGCCCATACAAAATGGTATTATTTTCCCTAAATTTGGGCCGGATGACTAAAAAAAAAGGTCATCAACTTTTTTGCTGGATACGAAAGATAAAATTTTCCAGACCCAAGGCCAAAATTTTTTCCCGGACCCAATACCAACATTTTTTGGCCCCCCCCCCGTCCAAAGTTTCTGTATCCGCCCTTGATTCACTGTTATGACTTTTCAGTTTAAAAAATATCCCTCTACCCATAAATTAATACCAATAAGAATTGAATGCACTGGTCAATTCTAGGCTACTAGAAGACTAGAGCAACGACTAGTAAAGCCAAGAAAGGTTGTGTCCAATTATTCAGATACAATAAATTGAATCCAGATTTCACAATTCTATACTTAACGGGAGATGACTTAAACTTAATTCGCATAAATCACTCATCTATACATAGACATTGCAAATGACCAACAAAACCCTCCTCCTCATTTTCCAGCACCTGTTCCTCCCCCAACTGCTCCTCATCCTGCCCCCTACTCCTCCTGCCCTTTTTCATCGTCTATGGCTGTATGGCGATTGGACTCTTATTGATATCATGCAGATGAAATCCTGGATATCTCACCCAACAATTATATTAAAAGATGATAAATTTAACAACTTTATGTAAGAGCAAGAAAACAGAGAAGACATTTTTTGTGTATATAACGATTTCTTCATTATATAGTCTTGGTCTCTTGAAGTAAAATTCTGACAGACTGTAACTTGATATTTCTGAATCAACGCACACAAAAAAGTATCTATCAGTCTAGAAACCAAACGCTAGAACAGACGTCTGTACAACATGGAAGTTCTACGAAATAATATACATTGCTATTTACCACTTCAGTTTACACACCACTACTGTATACAAAGTCACTCTTGCCAGGTCCACTTGACCCATGCCATGCCCACTTGACCCGTGCCCGGTCCACAAGACCCGTGCTGCCCGGTCCACAAGACCCGTGCCCGGTCCACAAGACTCGTGCCAGCCCATTTCACAGTTTCTCTGCCATCCAGATGCAACTAAAAACCAGAATGAAATTGCTAGTAAACCATCCAATGATCCAATCTTTTCCATCCTTTTCTTACATCGATCAACAAACACACTCACACCAAACTACACGCAGCCATCAAAAACTTGCACGCATTCCAATTAACTGATATCTGTCAGCGTAGAAAACGTTTGCCACTATTGCCATGTCATATAAAATTATGGGGAAACCATAATGACAGACAGAAGCAGGCAGCAGACCCACAGTCCCACACCCACCAACCAAATGATTCCCTATCAACCACTGTCAATGACTTCGTTCATCACTCACCATCGCAAAGAAATCTTTAACAAAATCTAATCTAGACACTTCATCTTCTTCATCTATGATGCGATGCAGTAATCACACGAGATATCAACGGATGATTTTTTGCTTCAAGTGAAAAGTCACCACAGCTCAATTTATCGCACAATTAATCGACTAACATCTAAACAACAAAATCGCTAATTCATCTCGACTTACTCTCAGAAAATAATGTTTACACAATAAATTTTTACACCGTAACAGAGCAAACAAAAGATGAGAAATAACTACAAGCAAAGTCTCCTAAACATGATATCCACTTAAAAACACATTTTAAAAATCCATCAAAGAAAAAATGTTAACAACGTGATACATTGACAGCAAAATGCTACAGTGCGATCAATGTTACTTCTCATGCTAAACTTGTGCATTCATTCAAAGTTTGCACGGCTAAGAAGAACGCATATGAACTAAGAAGAACGCATAAGAACTAAGAAGAACGCATAAGAACTAAGAAGAACGCATAAGAACTATTGTAGGAAGACAAGAGAACATTCAACAAAAGAAATGAAACACCATCTTATCATCTGTTACACCCTCAAAACAAACCTCAGTAAGACGATGTTTTCAGGTAGAGCGTTTGATTGCGTGTTTGGTTGAATTGCACTGTAGACAAGAAGAGATGAGGTCAGTTTTAAAGCGATGCACTGCTGAGTGAGACTGATGATGGTCATGATGAGACAGAGCACTCTTGCAGTACTTGCAATGCTGCAAAAACTCTTCTAACGAAAAAGATAGATCATGGCAGATTCTAGTCACCAGATGGACAATTCAAGCAGCAGCAGCAGCCACTGCAGCAGCCCTCTCACAATGATAGACATCTTCAGAGAACATTCATCAATCCTCAGATGGAAGAAACAGTTTAAAAAAATCAAATCCGCAAAAAGTAAGCAATTATAGCCGTGGCATGAAAGACAACCAAACAGAAAAAGTGTTTATGTTCTCTGTCAGCAAACAACACCAATCTAAGAAAACGTCTGTAGAAAAACTTCTGTGGAAAAACTTGTGGAAAAGATGTTTGCAAAGGTTGGCCAATGATTTGTGTGAGTCACAGATATGAGTCTCGAAAAGATGACTCATCACATACTCTGCACCTCTGTCTGCTGCACATCCTGGCTCTTCATCTTCTCTAATAATTACTGTTGTCAGTGTGGGCAGCAGTAGTGCCAATGCAGAACTGCCAATGATAGGAAAGAAGATGAACAAGAAGCATGTCATCATTACGAAAAAAGAAGCGCATCATCTAAGAACGACACATGTACACACAAATGAAGCCACTCGTTATAGATCTCGTTCTCAGTCTGTCTCACTCCACAGTCTACATGCATCTAATCTAGTAATCTATGTAAGCAAACAACTTCTGCGCATCACTAGTTTCATCATAAGACAGTGCAGTTGCTGCACTCTACAACTAAACATCACAACAAGTCTTCTACGTTCTACATGCATTAATGAACCACGATATTACGGCAGAATGCCATCAAACGGACAATTGCAGTAGAAAAGAGGAAACAAGAAATGACCGTTCTTTACAAATCTCAATAAATAAGCATTCGCAATAATTGCATAATGAGGCCGACATTCTCAACGACAAAGGGTAACTTGTAAAACACACATTTCATGCTCAGAAAAAAGGAATCTCTCTCTAATGATTACCAAATCACAAACACATGTTTGAAGGCAAACATCTTGACAATGTTTCAAGTTCAGTATTACAAACCTTGGCACCGAAGAGAATCTGAGGCAAACGTATCTTCTCACAACATTGCTTCAATTACAATGACCGTTATATAAATACAGAAAACAAACCTAACGTCTGTACAGAAAAGTGGAACTCATGAAAAGTCCCGTAACATAGAAATAATTCAACAGAACGGCGATGTCAGTCAACATGTGACGGCGACGTCAGACAACATGTGACGGCGACGTAAGTCAACATGTGATGGCAACGTCAGTCAACATGTGATGACGTCAATGACATCGTCTCATTAGCTGTCGTGTGCTGCCATTAGAACAGTGTCTTCTTCGTCTGAAATCCTTTTCTCCTGCATAGATTGTTTCTCGTGTCTTCTTTCGACCAATGCAATCTGTGAGTCATTCATCCACAATGACCCCATCAACCCCCCCAACCAGTTCCCGTGTCTCCAACGCTAAATAACGTACTCGAGCATTTCTCGCAACAGCTTGTGTAGCGTGACCTGCTTCTCACGTAACACTTTCAGCCAAAAGTCTCGACAGATGAATTTATTCTGGACAAGGAATGGAAGCATGAGAAGCAACTCGCTCACTCGCCGAACCATCGCACTCGACGTATTTGCACCGACGTAGTCGACGAGCTGATCGTAGACGCGATCTCGTTGGACCTGGACGCTGCGTAAACTATCGAGACACGCATCTGGGAAAAAACAACGACAATGAAGAGCAATGAAGTTGAGAATTAAATGCTTCCTTACATCACATCCTCCTATTCATCCATCACCAACAACAGGAAACAAACAACCATGTCCAAACTTTAATCTTCTTGATTTGTTAAAAAATTATGACAGCAACAAAAGGTAACACGCTCATTATATGTTTAAAATAATAATGCATTAACTGGTGCAGATGAAAAAAGTAGAGCAGGGCGAAGGGTAGATGAAGAATATCCAGTTGACAGAGAGTTGAGAAATGTCAAGTCCAACAGAAGAGCATGACGATGAAAAGCGATGCAGTGGTTGACTGGTGGTGTTAAATGTAACGAACCAGGATTGAAGAGAAGCATCGCTTTGAGAAGTAAGTATTCCGCTCTCTCCACCTTCAGTCGCGTCATCTTTTCGATCATCTTGCGTGTCACAAGGTCGAGTTCCTTTGGCATGCACAGCATCTCCGAATGTTCTTCGGACAGCTGGAAGTCCTTCGCGTACTTGATGACGCCCGTGTATGGCACCGAACGGAAAGCAATGTTGAGGCAGATGATGTCGAGCCATGTTCCGTGCAGAAGCTTCATCTGATCGGGCAGCGAAAGAGAACCGAAACCTACGCACAAGAAAACAGATCATCATCCGTCCGTCATCATCACTCGTCACCAACAACAACAACAACATTACTACTACGAGTGATGCAAAGCGTCATTTGAAGAGACATTCAACAGCACAATCACTTCAGTGGTTTGTCATTCTAGAAACGGTTATTCAATACTAATAATTTATCTATCTTATGTACTAATTAAAGTCATAATTCAATAAATTATGAATGACAACAATTCAAAGTGAAGCCAACAAATACGAATAAAACCACTATAAAGTGTTCATCCAAAACATAGTCATAGAACATAAACGACATGAAACTGACAGATTAATCAGATACAAAAATGCAAGTTATGTACAGAAACAAATGGCAGATTTGGACATAATCTTAACATCTTTCAAGAAGTTTAATGTCGTCGCAGTTCTTCCAGACACAGTTCTCCATCCGGGTTCCTTCTCCCTCCAGACACCAAAGTACAGTTCGACTAGACAGGTCGGCGGTGGTCACTCGACTGACTGTCGCTGACGCCCCTCCAGCTACCCTCCGTAATCACCAGAGGGCGCCAGCAACCCAAGTTGTGTCAGCCCGATGATCAGCACGAGGAGTGCCCAAGGAGCGGCGGCATAAACGGTCCACGTGCACGACGGTGATACGTGACACTATCTTATGCACTAATTAAAGTCATAATTCAATAAATTATGAATGACAACAATTCAAAGTGAAGCCAACAAATACGAATAAAACCACTATAAAGTGTTCATCCAAAACATAGTCATAGAACATAAACGACATGAAAATGACAGATTAATCAGATACAAAAATGCAAGTTATGTACAGAAACAAATGGCAGATTTGGACATAATCGTATCGTATTAAAACATTTATAAAGCGCCTCTACTAGGGTGAACCGTTCAGAGGCGCTCCCAGTGCGCAAGGCCACGAGAGAAGAAATAAGTTTTGAGGAAAGAGAATGAGGAGGATGGATTACCAGTTAGAAGTTGAGACCGAGTAGATGGAGACAGACTATTCCAAAGAGAGGGGCCAATTGATGCAAAGGATCGGGACTGAGCCATAGTCGTTCTAGTAGGAGGAACTAAAAGATCAAATATAATATCTCGGATGAAAAGTTTCTTGAGTAACCAATAGAAAAGTAGAATGCACAGCTGCTGCTGGCTGATCATTCTTGCGCAAATTGCAACATTTCACGGTAGATACGTCTTGCATATAATTTGAATTTGTTGACATGACTCTGACGATATAAAGTGCAGCAGCAGCTTACCAGGAACCTGTTTGGCCCAACCAATCGTAGCGACGAGTTCACGGTCCGTTAGATCGGATAAGGTGATCATCAATTTCAGTTCACCATTGTTTATCGACTCATCGGGCGTTGCAAAGACTTCCTCCGGTTCAATGCGCATCAATGCTGACAGAAGTTTATTGTCTGAAACACACAAAAGACAAAATATAGAACAACGTAGTAGTAGTATGTCTCAATTCTACAATGAAGTGCAGAACTATGCAAATAATAAAGTTGTTATCAGCAGTGCTACTTAACCTACTTAATACACCTGCCTCTCTTGATCAGCTAATGATCAACCGGTGAATAAGTATGGCAAGGACAGAGACCTCTCTTCTAACCAATGAATAAGCAAGCTCTAGTTATTATTCATGTCAACTAAGAATTTTAGTCATTCCGAAGAAATCAGAGAAGAACATCAAGTGAAAGGAACGTTACAACGCGATGAAGTGGAAATGCGTTTATGCACTGAAAGCACTTTCATGTACCATCCAGACTTTGAATCACATGTGTCATCACACGTTGTAGTCTATCACAGCACTAAACTTAGACTATTTCAACTAAAGTCAGCAATTGCCTACCAGCAAACAAGGCTTACTTATATTTACTATAAATATTTTGTCAAAGAAAATGCAACCAAGAATTGCACAATCAATTCTACAATCATCCTAAAGACAAAAAACGATAATTGAAAATTTTCCAGATGCATCCGACCTACAGCAGACGATTTCAAATGCCAACACATTGAAAATGTCAAACAGCCACTGCTGCCTGCAACTACTTCCATCCAAAATATATCCCACAATTCACTCTGCTTTTCAAAGGATGGCCATAACAAGAGCATCATCATCATCACACACAGAACAATCACAGTCAATTATGAGTTTGTCTCCTTTAATGTTGTCTGACCTCGCATCAGATAGTTTCTGACACATCAGAGCTTAAACTGTGGCAGCTGATCACGTGAAAATACAGAATATTTGACTCTTATAGAAAACGACGTCAGACGATAGAAAATCCATTTAGAACCTAAAATGTTCCAGCACAAACACAACAGAAACCAACAAACATTTTTGCATAAAATGAAACTAGAAAACTTTGTGTAATAAAGTTGGATGATCCTCACCTGATTTAATTGCCTTTGATTGTTCGACTTTAACCTTGCTCAAGTTTTCAGCTGAAACAAAAAGAAACCCAAGAAGATAAATTTAATATTCACAATATTTCCGCGAAATATACCAGAGGCAGAAGATGCTGATGCTGCTGCTGCAGGTGGTCGATGCTGATTGAATTTAAATCAGGAGCAAAAGATAATAAAAGACTAGAACCATTTCTTTAACATGACTAAAGACCAAACAAGAACAGGTCCATGCAAAACAATCTTTTGATAAAAAAACGAATATTGGCTTTGACAATATGGTCTGCAGGTCTATGTAAGTGAGTGGATGACAGACAGACATAGTAGAATATACAAATCTACTCTAATAAGGAATAGTAATATACAGAACAACTACTATTACAATGAATAGTAATTAACAGATCAACTACTATTCTAATGAATAGTAATTAACAGATCAACTACTATTATAATGAATACTGAATAGTAATAAACAGATCAACTACTATTATAATGAATAGTAATAAACAGATCTACTACTACTATTACCGTTGAGTTTCTTCACATGGCCGCTAGATGTCGTTGGTTTCGTTGATCGTTGGACAAACGCTGCTGGTGCTGCGAGAACGTAATCTGTTCTCTTTGGATATTTCTGTCGACCTCCACGCACTCGGTCTGGTCTCACACCTACACAATGTGCACACGACAACACACAGCGCACCGTGCACAATGTGAGAGATAAATAACACACACGATGATGATGATGATGATGATAACGATGATGATGATAACAAGTAAATGAAGACAAAGGAAATTGATGAATGAATTTATAATCACCAATAATTTCAACTCAAATCAAATCAAATCACGGACAAGTGTTTTCATCTGAACACAGATGCATGAGTCGTGAGTGTTCTTCAGTCTCACCTTCACCAACAACAACAGCAACGACAACAACAACGACAACAACAACAACCACAAAAGTCGCTTCAAAGAAGTCATCAAGTACTGGGAAGATGTATCGTATTTCATATTATATCATAATCCATATTCAGTTTATGATTCCATCCATTATCTCCTCCCGCCTCTTCTTCATTGCCATTCTCCACTTTGGCATTTTCCAACTCACATACACTTGCAGCGGATCCACTGGATGAACTCTGCTGTTAAAGACCACACCTTGCGCCAACAAAGACTCAACACACACACACACACACACACACACACACACACACACACACACACACACGCACACACACAATCCACTAAATGGAAGTGGAGCAGTTGCTCAGATCACGTGTGCATGTGTACGTGTGTGCGTGCGTGTGTTGAAAATCTCATGAAATGAGAGACTGAGAGAAGTGGTCGTTGAAAATGTACTCGTCTCATCTGCTGCAATATTATTATTCAACTAATAAAGCGACCAAAATAGAACCTCCTCATCCTCCTCGCTACCAGATTGGTACCTGCTGCTGCTGCTGCTGACCAATTAACGAGAAAGGATGAAATGCTGAGGTGAGAATAGAAGCATAAACGAAATGCCACAAATTCTCATTCGTGGAATGGTATGCACGGTAATTATATATTCATCAAAATCTAATTCAGTTCTTATAACAGATTCTAAGGAAACTTAATGTTCCAACGTCATTCAATTATTTATTAAAATAAATTATATTCATAGCACCCTTCCAGAAGCGTACCGTAATCCATGGCTGAAGAGAAAGGTTTTGAGCGACTGTTGGAAAGAATTTTGAGGTAGCAAGTGCAGCGCAAGCAGGATCCCATTCCAACGATAGTACAGGATCCAGCTCACACATCTCTGTAGCAGTAGTTAGGATGAGACATTGCAACTCTGGACTCGTTATCACATTGACGATGGATAGAGGAGCATCAGTGATGGAGAAGCATCAATGATGGAGGAGCATCAGTGATGGAGAATTCCAGTGGAGCAAAAGCATTCAATGCATCAGTTATGGCAGCAGAATCTAGGGCAGGCCAGAGACCATGGGTGCAGAAGGTCTTAATGAGTAGCACCGAAAGATGAAAGATACAGCTAGCACCAATTAACTTCTGACCTGACTGCAAAAACCAATACCTTGTTTTCGCCATAACGCAATATAATTTGGAAAATTTCAGACCTCTCTGGCTGCCTGCCATATTTTCAGTTCGCTGTTCAAACCCAATTGCCATGTACAGCGCTCTTCTGAGATTCTTAACCCTTTAATGCCGAGATGGTAGTAAATGGTATGGGAACTCCTATACCCTCCGGCATTAAAGGGTTAAACTAGGCACAATGTTACATAATAGACAGACGCATTACACACACATAAATAAAAACATAGAACAACAAAGTACATGATAGAAAGACAGAAACTGTGAAGATGATGACAAGTTCTTACCTTCTCTTAGCATTCCCATGTAAAGACATTTCTGAAATCGACATGCCTGGCAAGCCTTGCGCCGTGGTTTCGTTATCTCACAGTCGCCATTCGCAGGACACGAATACTCGATGTGACCTACAACAACAGCAACAATAACTACAACAACAAAAACAATAACTACAACAACAACAACAACAATAACAACAACAGCAACAATAACAACAACTACAACAACAACAGCAGCAGACCATTGTTAACAGATAAATATGCAAACCACGTAAACATAAAAAAACTCCAATTCTGCCACAAAACACCAAACATGCTCCTCTCTGCATTTTCTACATCAAGTCAAAGATTCAACATCACAATACAATATTTGCAAGGAAAGTTCATCAGTGACAAGCTGACAAATCAAAAACTTGTGATAAACTTTTCACTACTCCAATCAAAGTCTCTATTAATGTCAGGGAAGGCCGTAAACAAAGTTCAGTCACATGTCTCAGAACTTTCCAGTTTCCCTTTCTTATTATAACTTTCCACCCATCGATATCAACCTATATTCGCCGACCACAAAAGCGAGTGAAAGATGTAACAACAGCTCTGTAGGCATTCAGAAGTGTCAGTCAGAAGACAATGAGCTCGCATTGAGCAAATAAACTAGTCTGTTATTTCCACAAATGTTGGCAGACAACTATTGTCTGTCAGATCTAAGCCACCAGTCGACCCCGAAGGTCAATCAATGACGTTCTTGGCTTTTGTGAAACTGGCCAATGTCACTTAAAGTTGATTTAGTGCAACCATCGCATTTGAGGTAATGTTAGCAAAACTGTGGACTGATATTTCAAGTTGTTTATTATAGTACAGGAGAAAGAATCTGGATGACCTATTTACCAGATCTGTAAAAATATTCAGACAAATTAGAAAGCAGATGCAAAAAGAGAATTGAAAAGCAATAATAATATATTGTGAATGAACCACCAGTGACCCATGACCAACGAGACTAAAGACAGGCGGATAAAAAGGCCTTTTATCCGTCAAAGAGATGGACAGACACTTCTAAGAGTAGTTCATTAGACATTGCAGTCTATATACGCAGTCTGTAGGAATGAGTGCAGCAGGTAACTAACGATGCCCCTCCGTCCCCCGGAGAAGGGCAGCATGGAGAGTAGCAGGTGTGTGTGGCAAGGATGCTAATCAAGAGGGTGAGATGGAGGAGGAGGATAAGGAGGCCAAGGAGACGGGATTGCTTGAGAGAATAGAAAAGCAATGAAATGCAGACAGAGGCAGACAGAGGCAGGCTGCTGTAGACACTGCAGACCTTTCTACAGGTAACAGCAACAATGCAAAGAATACATCATCGAAAACAACAACGACGCAAGGAAAGTCTGTGCAAGAAAAGTCTGTAAGTATCAGTGAGTGGGGTCTGCTAGAAAATCAAGGCCAACGGTGGCAGCAGCATAAGCAGCAACTTTATCTGGCAGCAGCAGAAGTATAAAGCACATGACCTTCATTCATCCTATCCACCATTCCTCCCATCATCCATTCCTTCTGTCTGCATCAGGTAGTAACGCAATTCGTCTACTCGTCTCAATTTCTCCAGATGTGATCTGTCATTCCACTCTAGTCTTTTTCTCCTCATACACTTTAACAATGCGATATCAATAGTCAGCTTCAGAGGCAGAATCCATCACCTGGAACAGCAGTTCAAGGTCAATCTCTAAACACCTATCTACAAGTTTGCATTCTTTCGACCCTGACAACCAAACCCACCAATGTTGTCAACCTTAGAAGATGAAGCACAGATGACGTCACCACCTACAGCAGCAGCAACAACAGCAGCAGCAGCAGCAGCAGCCAGACAGATGAGACAGGGCATCAGAAGCAGAGCAGAGGACACATGCATCAGCAGCAGCACAGTGCAGCAAAGACGTTGTATTCAAATCACGAATCTTTTCAAGTTGCGACAGCAAGACATCGAGAAGAGCAAAGGCCAGAATCATACGATTATAATCACCATTGAAGCCAAAGACCATAGATGTATGCATATTCAGGTGAGGAGGTTATACCGTCCTACAGCAATCGACACACCATTCATCTCAAATGTCCTTATTAACATTCATCAAACACACACACACGCACTCAATGAGCACTGTCTGTCCAACTGCCGTCAAGGGCAAAACTTATACTGTAGGTGAAAAATATGACAGAGAAGGAGACAGGGAAAGGTCTTCTCAAAGTCATAGCCATCATATTATATAATTATAACTTATAAACAATTGAATTATATTATGACATTTCTTTCAACATTGATCAACTGCTAACACATTTGGAAAAGAGAGAAGCCAAACGTTCACCAAAACTGTTAAAAACTAATTTAAATTTCATCCTACAATACTTGCCAGAACATGTTGGCCATGTCATCTCATCCGCACACAATATAATATCAAACAACTCAGAGCCAGCTAATGTAATGGCTAATAAAATGGCTGTTGGCACAATATGAGAAACATAAAAGACTAAGTACTCTGCAAATGTTAGAATGCTCAACACAATACACGTGCTAAGACAATACATGTGCTAAGGCAAAAATAATAATTGTGTGTTTCCAGTAACCCGACCGACCCACTTTCATTGCCACGACTCGGATAATTTGTGGAAATATTTTTTTTATTAATATTTTTTTATTACGTAATACAGTGGCATTGCCTTTAGTGCATGAGGTGTACAATTGGAACATTGTAATTATAGCATTCTCCAAAGCAGACGAAATGATCGTAAACAGCCGTCTTTCAAGGTATACAAGAGCCTGTTAATTAGAGCAATCAATAGTTTCCCAGGGTCAGTTTGACAAGGCAGGTGCTTGTGGGCGAGAGTATTAAACAGATCTGAATGGAGGGCTTACTCATGGTAACTCCTTGTAGGTATTCCCTAGAGGGGCCGTCTAGCCGTCGCGCAAGATCAATCCACACAATAATTTTTGGGTAGTCACTCTATGAAAATATTTGACCAAAATAAAATTATTTTTCGACCTACCTACCCATTTTTTTAGACCTCTGTTACCGGAAACAGATCATTATTTTTTTGGTCTAAAGTGAAGCAGAGTAATGACGGCCTTGGTGAATGGATTTATAGTAAAGAAGAGTTCTACAGAAAGACAGATCTCATTAATATGATTGTCATGTGGAAGAAGAGGCAGAATGGCAGATATATTATGACTCAGGAGGATACTACATCTCATCCAATACTGAACAGAAGTCAATCATTGATACATCACATCATCATCATCTGCAGTCATCTCTATCCATGGATATACAAATCTCTATCCATGGATATACAAATCTCTATCCATGGATACACAAATCTATATCCATGGATATACAAACCACGTACAGAGAGAAAAGTGAAGCTGATGTTGAACCGACCTTGAATTGTGCGTTTGAAGAACGCTTTGCACGCCTCACATGAAGCGACGCCATAGTGAAGACCAGACGCAACATCACCGCACACGAGACAAAGTCTCTTGCCAGCAGACGTCGCTTTGTCATCTCCATCGTCATCCTCTTGTTCTAAGAACAATGTACTCGAACAATAGTCCGGTCGACTTGAGTCGGCGTCGTTGAGAAACGTACAAGAAGTGAAGTTCTGATGAAGACCATCGCCACTGTCAGGCGACGAGTCGTCGCTGGCCAATGAATTGTTGCATTCCGTGTCTGCTCCTCCTCCTCCTCCTCCTCTTCCACGATGATGATGACTGCTGATGTGGTGCATTGAAATCGGTGAATCATCGGCGCTGTCTGCCGGTTCCATTTTGATGTCAACATCATTCGTCACGTCATAATCCATCTTCCAATGATCTGTCACTGATGCTGCTGCTGCCGCAAAATCACAAGATGACTCGAACTCTGTTCTGTGGCCCACTTTCGATTAGACTATTACACTTGTGTCTGATCGCAAACACAGTCAGCTTAGAAATTCCAGTTCGACAATCGGGAATCCATTTCCGAGCAGTTGCTAAAAGAGAAAACATGAGACAATGACATCAAAGACAATGACATCAAAGACATTGAAATCTATAATAAAACACTGCATTTCATCTCGCTATGTAATTGTTGTGTGCAGGGTTAACATTATCAATGCCTACTACCACACATTCTCTGCCAGTCAGTCTATACCTGCATGACATTAAACACAGAACTCCTCATCTTGCTTCTATTCTATCTTTTCTGTCCAGTCTATTCTGTGTAGGTTTATATTCTGTCTGTCTGTCTGTCTGTCTGTCATTCTGCTTGTGTCTTTTGCCTTTTCTCATCTGAAGAATTGATCCTTCTTAGTCACCTCCACATATTATTATTACACTAATGCATCCAAGTAGCATTCTAAACACGAACTCTACATATTGCGCTTCTAAAAGGCTCTTGCTGTGAGAAGCGCTTCATAATGGTCAGATACAATACAGTCTCAATTATCATCCAACTGTTTCCTATAAAAATTGATTATATACGTTAAAGAATTGATCAACCAAAAGTTATATTCAACTCCATCTATATATAGCCAACAGTAAAAGCAATAGTAGATCTGTCAATGTCCCACTCAGTCCACAAGACAGCAGCAGCAGCAGCAGCAACAGCAGCAACAACAGGACGGTAGCAGGAATTGTTTCCACATCTATTCTGGAATTCTGCTCTTAATTCCTCCTGATTGATAGCATTCAATAGGCTAGGGTGAGAACAATAGAAGGGCCAGGGCTTGAATCTATTGTGTTAGAACCAACACTATACACGCTACTCGTCTATGACGAAATTCTGCTGTTTATTCCGGATTCCTAGCATTCACCTAACATCGTTTCCATTTAAATGAAGAAGAAGAAGGAACAAGTGCTGTAGCACATGACGACGACGACGACTGATGAAAGATAAATTTTATATGAATTGAAAGTTCTGTCAACCTACTTAGAGAATGAACAATTGAACACATGACATATATTGTGAGTGAATGATGAGAGCAGACCAATAGCATAATCCAATCACCGACTACCACTGTCTACCAGACATGATCATCCAGACACATCATGATGACCAGAAGAAGAAGCACCAACTGAAGTGGCTCAGCGAAGAGCAAACTGTGCAGAGCAGATAAAAATAAGGTAGCAAGTGTTTACAACAGGAGACATTCACAAACAGCCGTGTAAGCACACAAACACACTGACATAGAAAGACAGAGACACAGACAATTCATAAACAAGAAGGCACACGTCCGTAAGTTAGACTGAAAATAGCGCTGCTCATGAGGAGGAGAGCAGACATTCCTGGAGGCGATGAAAGTGATCTCCACTGCCACACGAACATTGAGCAGCAGCAGTGAAGGACATGAATGGAAAACAACAACTGGAAAGGTTAAGCAAACACCCACTGCGCTGCTTCTGATGATGGTCATGGCCATTCGCTACCATGGAAACGCCAGAGTACAAATACAGAAGAGAGTGTGTATATATGATGGACGGACAGCCTCCTCCTCCTCCTCCTCCTCCTCCTCCTCCTCCAGTGATCATAGTCTGAAAGGTACGAATCAAGGAATCGGTGCATATCATATGTAGTCATCTGCACGCACACACACACACGCACGCACACACACATGCACACCCATGCACACACACACCCATGCACACACATGCATACACCATGTCTCTTTGAACTCTGCTTAAATGCCTCAACTTTGTGACTGATAACGATTTATCTCCACATCGATAAGCCTATAAATAGTCGGATTAAAAGCCATCGCCAGGATTTTTATCTGCAAGATTTTAATTGAAAGAAATGAAGGTCAATAAGTGGGTCTGATTTAGTTGTTGACCGCCAAACCATACAGGCTTATTATGCCAAAGAGAAAAGCTCACTCTTACCTTGGCAGCCAACAAAGTTCAACGTCTCTGTTCTACAGTGTGTCTATGCTACCTGAAGACTAACTGGCTTACTTAGAGGAGGAGGAGGCAGGCCTACAAAAGACCTGCTGCTGTTGCTGCTGCTGCTGTTGCTGCTGCTTGCATTGGCATGAGCATCGTTCTGTGGGTAGAGTTGGGTTCACATGCAACGACTGGCAGCGCACTTCTTCCTCCTATGCGCTCCTCAGTCGATTCTAGTGCAGCAGCGGAAGAGGAGGAGGAGAGGAGGAGGAGGAGAAAGGAGGAGGCAGCGTATACGCGCATCTAATCGCTTTCGTCTGTAGACCATCACCACAACGAAAGCAACCTTCAAGACCGATGCTGCCGCTGCTGCTGGAATATGGCCACCACCTACCACTACCACCACCACTACCACCTCCACCACCACTACCACCTCCACCACCTTTAACTAGCATCCAAGGCTCCCGTTTTAAAGCCTACTATTAGGTATAAGTATTTCTGCTCACCAAAGCATAACAACAGAGGAGGCGGCGGCGGCGGTAGTGCAAGCCCGCATTCAATCAGTAGACCTGGGACCGACCGACAATCTCAGCCAGTCAGGAATCCGTCTCCCCCTCTCGACCCCCTCTCGACCGCCGTGCACGACGACGACGGCAGCAGCGTTGGCTGGTCGCTCGGCCGACGACGATGAGGTCTTCGCCGGATCAAACTGGTTGAACGACGACGACTGCGGATGTGGTGATGGCAAAGGACGACGACACACGCACACACACACACACACACACACACACACACACCTGTCAGACACCGTTCGGTAAAAGTGCCAAATGCCCCAACCCCTCCTCATCCGCCTTCTCCTCCACCTTATCCTCGTCTACGCAACTGACCTCTAGGTCATTAGCTGGACCTATTAACCTCCAGCCACCACTCCCCTCCCTCCTCCTCCTCCTCAAGAGACAAGAGAGAGGAAATGTCCGGTCTTCGTTAGAGAAGCAATAACAGAACTTTATAAATTATAATTATATTTAATAATTATTATAAGACCCGTTTGACTCTACAAACTTGTGTCAGAGACACATTCTCTGACACAAGACACATTCACAGAGAAAACGACAGACTTTGCTGACGAGGAGAAGACAGACAGACATACATAGAGACACAGACATACAGAGGAAAACAGGGGTGGGGTTGGAGGGGCGTTGCTTTTGAAACAAATAACTCCCGATAGTTTATAGGTCAAAGGTTGCAGATTTGCATCTTGTGTGGTCGTTGACTTTGTCATTAAAAGTTCATAGTTTTAAGAGGAAAACAGAGGAAGAAAAAAATGTTCAATTACTTACTTACTAGCCAATCACTAAATTATGCAACAAAAGGAAGTCATTGGAAAAATAGAAGGCTCTGCCTATGAGGAGCGATTCAACCAGTTCAATCATCATCATCATCATCATCATCATCATCAACCTATGCAGTCTCTTGCTGATTTGACACAAATAACACATCTAACACGTGTACATAATAATTATCATGAAATCATTGAGAATCATTGTCGAGATTGTTAATTCATGCCATCCCTACACAAATGCTATTCATATACAACAATGCAAAGCTTTTAATTTTCAAACCAATCCTAACATTATTGAGATTTTGAAATTATTATTGAAATGAAGTGTCAGCCTTTATGCAGAACCTTCATGTTATTCAAACGACAGCCTCCAGTCACTCCTCTCTTATATATATTCTTATATATTCTTATATATATATATATATATATATTATATGCATTATATAAAGCACAGGCACAGCAAGCCCACACATACATAAACTCACCACCCAGACGACCAGCTGTTTACACGATCTAAATACTAATGAAGCATGTGAATTGAAAAGGTCAAAGTTAAGTCCTAGGTTCAGGCTGATCAGCCAACATCTTATATAAGCACTACTTCCATTGATTGCGTGATTAATAATAACGATGACAATTTCTATGGCGCCGTAAGCGCGCCTCACAAGTCCTGCTATGCACGGAATGTCAAAGTTGCTAAGATTCATACTTTCTATCAGTCTGAACAGATCATCTTCCAATGTCAATGAGTCTCATTTAAACAGATATAATCTATCAGTGACACAAACTAAATTATTGGTTATTTCCAATCTGCATCTGTTACTCAAAGCTCACATAATTTAACAGCCCTAGAAGAGTGGGATGAGACAAACACAAGAATTAAACACACGCTGTACATAGGTTGATAAAGAAACGGATTTAGAGCAAGTCAACAATCACATTGATAGGACACACACAAACACACACACACACGAGTGGCAAACAAGACAGAAGACTGGATGATGCCAGCTCTCAAAAAACTACTTAAGATGTGGCTAAGGCCAGTTCATTGAACTGCTTAATTAAGGTCTCAGTGACACTACTAAGTAGTCATGCTCAAGTGTTGCAGTTTGTTCAAATGTTGTAGAATCTAGTCCGAAATTCTGCAAAGCAAAGAGAAGACCGTGCTTAGCAAGAAGAAGATCTGCTGAAGAACGAACGACGATTGGATGACAATCGGATCATGCCGTACTACCATTGTGTGCAGATCATCGATCAGGGGGGGAGGTAGTGGGGGGTTAGAGGAGGAGACCTAAAGCAAAACACTCGACGACGGCGACGCATTGTGCCTTCCTGTCCGGACAAGTTATAGAAGCTTTGGTGGAGAAATAAAACTCATATGAACAATGATTTAGTTTGAAACAAAGACATCTTCAAAGCTTAATAGGCAATCAACAGTATCCGTTAGTATGTCCATCCGTCTGCCTAGATATCTCTGCCTCCCCTTCTCCATCCCTTCCTCTCTGCATGCAGATCTATAGGCTAATATCAAAGAGGACATCATCATCACTTCTATGACCTTCAATTGAATTTCTATTCTAGTCAGCAATCAGAAGTTTACTGAACACTTGTGAACAGCAGTGAATAAGTGGCTTTGCATTAACTAGTTCTAGGTAATCAAGAGTTAACGAAAACAAAAAGAAAAAAATTAAAAGAAATAAGTCAAATGTTTTCATGAATCTGAGGCAATAATTCACAACCACATCAACATAGAATTTTATAAAACTAAAAAGTAACTTCACATGTATGCAATCCAACGGACATAATATTGTGAAGCTTACTGAAGACAAGAAAACAGGAAAACAGCAGCAGTCCAGAACTGCTTCAAACAAAGTACATGTCTGTCTGTATGTTGATGTCTGTCTGGAACAAGTATATCTGTCTGTATGTCTTCGTGTTACGGGGCAATTCCAAGGTCATCCTGAGGGCATTGCCTCTGCCAAAGAAAAACCAACATTTGAGCCAGTTGGTGTAATGCCATTTTGCCAGCGTACAAACTATTGCCAACATCACAATCATCGAACGTTACGTACATCTGGTTGCAACTTGTGCACAACTACAGGCAATCATAATTATAATGATGCTCCCAATCTACTACATTATTATAATTATTATCAGATAATCAGCTGATCACAATGCGGCTAATTAATAATCAGATAAATGGATCCAATTGTTGCATCAAATCGGTTATTTTGCCAGAATCAAGATATGTCATCAGATTGTAACTGAATTGAAATTTAATCAGACACAGTGATTCTCAATCTTCAACAGCGCATGTTGAATGTTGATATGTCAATGTAAATCTGTCCACAACACAAAGGATATTATCGTGGAGTATGTACAGGAAATGCATCAGGCATAGAAAAAAAATTGTTGTGTTTCCGGTAACCCGACCGACCCATTTTTACGGCCGCGACCCGAATATTTTTGTAAAAAAATTTTATTAAAAAAACTATTTTTTTCAAAAAAAAATTTAAATTTTTTTTGAAAATAATTTTTTTAACATTTGTATTGACATAACATAAGAGACGTCAACAAAATGAAATTAATAGGACTGTTTCTAGAGCAGTTTTAGGTGCAGACAGTCGGGAAATAGGCAGTTTATACTTGCTTAGAACACGTACTTTGTTTCAGCGTGCAAAAAAGACTAGTGGGGTATACTTTTTCGGATAGTCACTGCATAAAAATATTTTACAAAATAAAAATATTTTCCGACCTACCTACCCAATTTTTTTTAGCTCTGTTACCGGAAACACAACATTTTTTTTAGGCCTCATCATCCAAGAGGTCGTAATGTCAAATGGAGGTAAAGTAAATATTTGCAAAGAGTCATAATATATATATATATATATAATATATATATATATATATATAGCCTATTCTGCATATATAAACACTGAAGCCCGTTGTTTTTCCGAATAATTAATTAATTCATCTATAATATAGCACCCTTTGAAAGTTGCTATGCTGGAAACAGTGACCTTAATCCATTGGTCTCATAGCAAGATATGATGAATGTAAGAATGACATTATGCTCTAATCATCTTCTTTTCTAATGTTCTGCCCTCAGGAAGGTCCAAGATTCCAATGACACCATTCTTGTGCTATTCTGTGCTTTAATGATACAATGTCATGGTATATAATGTCATGACACAATCTCATGGCATGAACAAATGGATAGATGTCTCCAGAAATGGTTTACAAGCAAGCTTATAATGACAATGGAGAGGGAACATTTTAGTTTAACCTTCCACTTGAAGCCTTGCTTTGACCCTTGAGTACAGAGATCACTTCTTTGTTGACTAGCTCTCATGAGGAGCAAAGAACTGAAGACTGAATGAACAGCCTTTGCATAACTGAGTTTGTTGACTGACAGTTGAGGCCATACATCATCATCATCATCATCATCATCATCATCATCATCATCATCATCATCATCATCATCATCATCATCATCATCATCATCATCATCATCATCATCATCATCATCATCATCATCATCATCATCATCATCATCATCATCATCATCATCATCATCATCATCATCATCATCATCATCATCATTATCATACCTCATCAATCAACATCTCTCTCTTCAACACAATTTAAGCTCCGTCTGGTGTCTGCCTACTGCTTTCCCGTCTCTGACATAAAACAATGGACCCAGCAAGGACAATGAAAGGCGACAGACAATGATTTATTCTTTCAACTCCTAAACTTAACAAACTCCCCAACTCGATAAGAATCCTATGAGCATCGTACTGTGACACTGACACCCTAAGAAATCCCTCAGAAAATTTCAATGACCACTGGCATCGATTATTACACCAGCCACACTTTTCGCAGAAATCAGTTCCTGCTTCTAATTAATCTGTCTGCAGTCTGCACATATTATGTACATGCTGGACAAGTTGCCAACAAAATTTCATTTGAATCATTCAATAAATAGAGATAATAATAATAATACACTTTCACTTACGTATTTGCCTAGAGCTGTCTCTGCTTACATGCATGAAGTATTGTACTGGTTGCCTATTATCTCAACATATCTTATATATTGAATTGCTGCTCTGGTTTCATGATCGATGTATCATCTGCTATGAAGAGGCAACTTCTACTTCCATAGGTTCTCTTAGCTGCCACACAACAACAAGCTTTCTCAACTGTAGGGCCATCCATCTGGAATTAAATCCCTTCAGAGCTTCGTTTATTACATCTGACCAATCAAACTTCGTTCCATAAATCCCTCAAGTCTTTTCTTTTGCTGTGGCTGGGTTGGGAGCACTCCAAAGTAGATTTCTTGAAGGAGCATTATATAAGTCCATTGAATGAATGAATGAACGAACGAACGAATGTTCAACCACATAACATTGTTTGACTGTTTGAAAATCGATTTCAAATCTAATTTCCTCGTCAAACTTTATAGCTTTTAAGTCAATTCAGCCCAATTAATGTTTGCCACCAGAATCACTGCATTGTCCATCAGAAACACGTATAGACGATTAGACTTACAGGCATAAATAATCTGACAATGTAATCGGTTCAAGCACTTCAAATCATTCAACAGAATTCAGACACAATCTGTTCACTCCACTGTACACAATAATTACGTCAAATATAAACACCAAAAATTTGATTCTAAGTGCTCAGAAAAAGATAGAACGGGGAGCCGGAGTCATTGCAATTTAGGGTGTTAAATAGCACACTGTTGGCAATTAAGAAGCATGCAACTACTGTGTGATATACTTGTCTTGCGCAGTAGATATAAAAGTCTAAGGACGTACCTGATTGATGAAAAGTAGATTTTGTCGCAATCGTTCTTCAACTTTGTCTGTTCCCGATTGAACCCATCAAGGCGTCATAGTGTCCACTGTCCAGCTAGCTAGCAATTGAAAAACAAAAGCACTGAGCTGCTTAGGCATTTGTAAGAACAAATTGGTTGGTCAGAAGATGCATTGACAGATAGCAAGCAAATTTAAGATTAGGTGCAATTTAAGAGGCTAAGCAGCACATTGGTGCCATATGATTTATCTCTCAATATCCATCTACCACATGCATAGATAAATAAAACAACATTAATAATTTATAAGTTGCTGAAATCAAGTAATACAAACATCTGTCTATAGATGTTTTCTTAAAACTATCACAGGCCACCATCATAAATTTAAACTAAATTCCACACATTCATCCAGAATTTAAATAACTCCCAACTTAACTTTAAAACACTGGTCATGATTTTCATTTTGTAAATAATACATTATTCTGGGTAAATGTGTATTTCAGCATCATAAATGATTCACCATTGCATGGATTTCAGCGCTGGTTGAAACAAGTCAAAATAATTATGGGTAAATAGAAGTCGGAATGATGAAAATAATTTTTTTATTTAAATAGTAGTGATTTTATAAAACAAATATCTCTGAAATCGATGAACAAATATGTAATTTTTAATTAAATAAAAGCTATACTGATGAAAAATAACTGTTGTAAACAAATTCTTGTCTAAACAGAAGCAAAATATATGAGAAAGATTGTTGCCAAAGTTGATTGATTAAAAATATATTTAATAGTGCAACGAACGAATTATTCGCTACGCTATAATACACATTTACCGGTAAAATCCCAGACTGGCTGCCCGTACTCCAAACAATATGGCCGTTAACGAATGCAATAAAATTAGAGCGCGTGAGGGTCGGTTAGGGCTCAGGTTAGGCGTCGTGAGGGTCGGTTAGGGCTCAGGTTAGGCGTCGTGAGGGTCGGTTAGGGTTAGTTTTAGGGTTAGTGCAGTCATTCTGCTTAAATTGAAGCTGAATTGATGAACAATGTTGTCGATGGTCGCGCTCTAATTTTATTGCATTCGTTGGCAGCCATATTGTTTGGAGTACGGGCAGCCAGTCTGGGATTTTACCCATTTACCTTCTTCTTAAATGGTCAAGTACGTCTGCCTGTTTTAATATTAATGCCGTCATATTTATCAGAAAAAACAGCCAAAGAAGCACCGTAGTTGGGTGAGCTTCCCTTAATAGGCATTAAATTTATTTTATCCTCGATTGAAGACATACTATAAAGGCTGTGACTAGCGGACCGCCAAGCGGCCGCCGAATCTCAAATACTAGCGGACCGCCAGTCACGTGTAACCTGTCACATGACTGGGGGCCGTCCAATACGGAATACTAGCAAGCCGCCAGGCTTTCTATTTACACCAATCCACAAGTTTCTAATGGCTAAACAAACCCTAAAACTAACCCTAACCGACCCTCACGACGCCTAACCTGAACCTAACCAACACTCACGAAAAAAATTGGTTGCTTACTCTGTTTCTAGTAATTTTCTAAGTCATTAAAACAAGAAAACTTTTGTCCGACATAAAACCAACTATCGGTAACTGCCGCCATTGTAACAATATTCAAGAATCAAGACTCGTCATGTGACAGGTTACACGTGACTGGCGGTCCGCTAGTATTTGAGATTCGACGACCGCTTGGCGGTCCGCTAGTCACTTCGTACTATAAATTATGAATTTCATTTAGTATCTGCTTATCACGATGAGATTTACGACGGTCGGGCGAGAAACCCAAGTAAAGGCGTGTAGTCTAATCATATGCGCCAACTCCATCAAATTCACCACACTGTCCCAAAATCGCCTTCGATTTTAAAAACAAAGTATGGAAATGTTTGCAAAGAGCAAAACATTTAATATTACCCATTTAGCCATTATGTTTTAATCTGTACGAATAAATCTGCACATTTTTATCCGGTAAATACTCGACGGAACCCACCTCTACACGATTGACGTCATAGCCTAGACATAAATTCAGTAGAAGAAAAATTTGCACCAGTCCATAATTAATTAGGCCTAACTTCGTAAGCGTGCACTCCTATCCACACCATTCCACACCCGTTTGATTAGGTGTAACGTCATTTGAGGTAATAATATTACGGTAGCCTAAATGGTTTGTGCGAGCAAATCTCTTAAATAGGCTTAAGCAAATAATGTCATACACTAACAAACCGTGATCGCACGGCCTTTCTAAATAAAAGGGATTTTTATAGGCCACCCCATCCTCCATGGCAAATTTTCCCCAATCGGATAGCAATGAACATTTTTAACCAACCAATTGTAGGCCTAACTGCGCAAAAATGCTTCTACATCGGTACAAGTTCATCTAGAACTGTCCTTTTGTGTAGAACTGACTGGACTGCACCACTAGACCTATAAAAATAGGCCTAATGCTATTGTTGGCAGGTAATTGTGACAAGGACTGCACACTAAAGCAACCCAGCGTGCTCGTACAAATAAATTTAAGGCATTCGAGCCATGGGCGTCCACAGGAATTGTTTTAGGGGGGGGGCGCAAAGGGCCGTCCATAAAGTATGTCACGCTCGAGGGGGGGTTGGGAAAGTGTGACAGTTTGTGACAGAGGTCAGTCCATGTGTGACGTCACACATTTGTTTATTTATTTATAATTTTTTTAAACATTTTTTTAGAATTTAATAGATTTTTAAAAAATTTCACACATTTTTGTGAAACATTTGAATTAGTTTTATGTCAAAATAGCATCAAATGCGTATCCCTTAATGTGTTGTTCACGATTCCTCTCGCTAGGAGCGCTGGTAATGCTTCTGCGAAGCCTAGGCTTGTTTTAGGGAAATTTAGGCCCTACTAACGTATAGCCTTTCGATCGGTGTTAATGTTTAAAAAATTTCGAAAGTGTGACGTACTTTAGGGGCGGGGTCCGAGATTTGTGACAGTTTGTGACAGGGGGGTCAAAAATGGTCAAAAATAGCGTGACGTACTTTATGGACGGCCCAAAACTTTAAAATAATTGTCACAATGTCATGGTCTAAATTTAATTGGTGACAGTTTGAATTTCCATATTACCACGAGATAATATATCTATAGCCTACTATTATAGCCTACCTATAGGCTACCTTATGCACCCGGATAAAAATAAATAGGTCCAACTTGTAGATCGCACCGATAATCACGTTGAAAATCGCGTTGTAACAATCACAACCAAATAATCAAAATTTATGTGCAACTATGCGAAAATCCAGTGGGGTGCACCGGACGCCCATGATTCGAGCGTTGCTTATTCATGGGTCTAAATTATCTGGAGAGTTGTGATGCAATTCTTTGTAACTAACTGCCGTAGTAGCCCACTAGGAGAGCCTGTAGCCTATAGTTTAGTTCCTATCTGTTCGCTGAGTGGAGCTCTGCTGCTCTTGCTGCGAATATAATTAGGCCTAGGCCTGTCTCGTTCAAAGACCGTATGTGCTTTGCTCTCCGGCCAGACCATATAAAAATTATGACTCTGAACTGCTCATAAAAGATATGACTTTAATATCATTCTTCTTAGGCTTATATGCACTCTTTACGACTGTTCGCAGTCATAGGCGCAACCACCCTATGGGACCCACGGGACGCGTCCCCCAACTTTTGAGTGGTCCCTAACTTCATTATTATGGTCCCCCCAACTTTTAGGACGTGATTGCACCTATGTTCGCAGTGCTAGCGCTGTAGGCCTATAGGCTAATAATAATGGTGGGGCGCGGTGGTGTAGTGGTGGCGTCGTTGCCTTGGAGCCGGAAGGTTCGAGGTTCGAATCCACCCTCAAGCCACCGCGTATGGACCTTGGGCAAGTCCTTCACTCGCAATTGCTCAGCGCTTTGGCGTGAAACTCCGATGCAGTGTCCGCTCTGCATTCGGGAGCGCCTCTGAGTGGGAGAGAGAGCTTGAAGGGGCGCTATAACAAGTGCACATACAAACAAAAGTAAACGGACCAATTATAGCCTAACAACTCTTTTTCTCAGGCTCCCTAGAAAGAGAAACGGATGGTTTAGCCTAGTTTTGTTTTGCTTTCCTTTCATTCGATTCCTTCCTCGTGAGCTTTAATAATTAAGATGCGGTCTATAATAGACCTAAACTTAATTTTCTTCAATATATGACGAACGTAGGCCTAGATCTAGATAGGCCTAGGTCCTATAGCCTAATATTATGTGAGATAGCGCTTTACTCAAGACGATTCTGAATTACTCACCATGCCACAACAACTATATTAGACCTATAGTTATATAGGCCTAGGTTATAACGTTTCATGAAATTAAAATAATATTGTAGGCCTAAACTGAAAACCATTGCCAAATTTTCTCAAATTTTCTGGAGTAGGCCTAAACTTAAGTGATTGCTGTCGTAGAGATGCCTAGATTAGTCTAGGCCTAAGAACCACTCTGGGCATTTACTGCTCTGACCCTTCGTCGGCCTTCGATGTTCTGCAGGGAAATTTATAGCCTAGGCTATAAGCCTACTTAATTGGCCAACGAGTCTGTAAGTTTGTGTGAATATCCTATGTACATGTATGTGTGTCTAGAAATTCGTGACTGCGACTGACACTGTAGCGACGTGAAATTTGCATAGGCCTAGACCTACGACGTTTTCCTGCGAAAGTAGCCTATATAGGCAACCATTTTCAAATCAATTTTCCGTTTAAAATCTAAGATACGGACATTTGAACTTACAAAGAATTCCGTTAGAACTGGAGTTTGAATCCCGCGGCGTCGCATCCATTCGCTATCCTAATTTAACCCTTTAATGCCGAGATGGTAGTAAATGGTAGATACCCTCCGGCATTAAAAGGCGATAGATATTTTACACAGTGTTTTTGTTTTTCAATTGCTATAGCCTGGACAGTGGACACTATGCATCATGACGCCTTGTGGCCCTAATGTCCTTCAACTAAGAAAAAGTGGACCTCGTGTCCTCCAACTTAGAAAAGTGGCCATAAAGTCCAAAAAGTTTGGGAACCACTGCAGCAGCTTTAAACTGTTTTGATTTGGCAAGAGAACCTTGGTCTTGTTGTTTAACTGTAGTCCGAACATAAAAGGCTATGTAGGCCTACAGTGGTGCGAACCAACAATTTTTTAACACTATCCTAGGGTGTCACTGAACTCAGTGGTGGGCTCCTTGAGGGAGATTTAGGCCTACTCCGCACAAATCCGAAGGGGAATTTTCCCTCCCCACATCTAGAAACAGATTTACGGCCCTGCACTCAACTGACGTTTCGTTCTAAATCGAGGGCAACCTGATCAAATTAATGCGTTCTAAATCAACATAGGAAACTTCCATTGTTATTTGCAATTTGCTTAGACCCCTTATAAATAGACTACTTTGACCGAGTTGCTATCATCCGTTTCTTTCGTAGGCCTACGTTATTCTTATTCAGTCAATCACTATAATACCGCATCAATGATAATCAATACAAACGATCACAGAAGAAAGTTGGTCTGCAGAAGAAAAGTCAGTTGCAATCCAAGTCTAAGGTTACAATTGAGGAAGTTCATTCCAGAATGTAGCACAACAATATAGCAATGCTTCCCGTTATGATCTCTGCTGCAGCTGAAGCGAGAATATCATAACAGGTGGGTACGTGGGGCATAATCATTTAGCGTAAATGATTAATCGCCATAATATTTTTTTAGACAACCTCACGATCAAGCAGTTTAGGCAAGAAACCAGGTCGGCCAGGAATAGATCTAATAATGACAAAAAGTCCATCGCCGACCGCTGGTTAAAAATTCAATACTGAAATTCAAGTTGTTTATGAATATTATTATGGAGTCTGTAGGGAAGACAGAAGTCCGATTAAATCAAGGATGCTACAGTGTAATACAGCGGTTCTCAACCTTTTTAGTCCGGCGACCCCTTTTTAACATTTCAAAAGTTGTGACGACCCCCAACGAAAAAATTGATTGTGTAGCCTAACAACCACCCCCCCCGTTTCACTGCATTTTTAAAAAACTATTGTCCATTGCTATGCATTTTCACCCTGATAATAATATATTCGAAAACTGTTTTTGGTAGTTGTATGAGGTTTCCTTTAGTTTGAAGTAGTCGAAGTTATATAAGCCTATTCGGCTTGTGATGCAGCTTTAACAGCTGCCACGTCTTGCTTCTGTAATTCTTCAAACCTGCTGTCTCAAGTAAAATGTTTGTAAAGTTTTGTTCTTAAAAATACAGGTCATGCTTTCCTGCATGGCTAGGATGGTTAGAAGCCTATCTGAAAAGTGCTCCTCTGTTTATTTGCTGGTTTTCATTGATTCAACCGATAAAATGTCATGACAGAGACCTAATTCCAATTTCTGTATTCATGCAACTATTAGGGCCTATGAGCAATGGGCTACTCTGAAAATTGGTCATAGTTCTTTTCTTAACACTCATTTCACCTTACTGATTCGTTTTGCGATGCTAACAATTTCATAAACTTCATTTGTGTTCTTATGAATGCGCCGAGCAGGGGGAGTTTGGGGAATGGACGTACGTGCCATTCCCCATTGTAGACAATTTTCCACCCCGCAATGGTGCCATTTTATAGGGTGTCGTTTCGAAACTCTTCATCATTTCAGTGCTGATAGTCGTGGTTTACGACTTCAAAGTGTCTCCTCTCATTGTTTAAAACTTTATATCACACATTTTTTCATAATTTCAGTGCTCAAGACATGGTTTATGACTTCAATAAAATTAATGTCCTCTTTCCATTCTTAAATTTTTCTAAATTTCCAATCAGTAGCCTATTTTAAACTGTCATCTGAATTTTGACAATGTTGATAGTCATGGTTTAAGACTTCAGAATGTCGGCCCAAATTGTTAACAATATTTTGGATTTGAGCCATTATCTAAAAAAAATACTCATGATTTCAGTGCTCAGAGAGGTGGTATAGACATCAATAAATATTCCTCCCTGTGAGAATGGCAAAAGCGGAATTTACACCTGAAAACTAAAATGGAAACAATTAAATTAACTGCCGCACTCTAACTTTTGAGTAAAAATTTATTTTTATTTGTTATAGTGCAGTAGACAGCGTTGACATTGCTATTGGGCCAATATCTTTTGCAAATTTCTGAAGGAGCCAGGCGACCCCTGGCAAATCGTCAGGCGACCCCCGTGGGGGTCGCGACCCACAGGTTGAGAACCGCTGGTGTAATAAAACTTCTTGACATGAATGCGTATTGATCATATCATTGATGTTAGGGCAAAGTTCCGACACAGCGTTTGTTTACCGATGGCATATCTCGTGTAGGTCTATCTGATCAAAATAGACATACAGGCGCGGATTCAGAGGGGGGCGGAGCCGGCGTACGCCCCCCTAAACCTCAGCAAATGTTCTCAAACTAAACTGACCTAAAACTAATATAATTGCAATTTGGGAATAGGATGTTTGAAGTAGGCCTAGCTGGACCGGCAGAATGGAGCTCTCTTACCGGAGCTCTCTTACCTACTTACCTGAGTTGCTAGCAGACGTTGCCCACGTGACCAATGACTTTTGCCGTTACGTCATTCACAAAGTTCATGCACAGACACAATAATTATTTGCGTAAATAGAAATTGGTAAATTAAAAAATATGTTGAGTGGTCCGCCGTCAAAACGGCTCAAACAAGCAGTTTTATCATTCGCGAATAAGCCGACTGCCGTTGGTAAGACATAAGCCTATCTTAGGCCTAAATCTCAAAAGATGGCATATGATTATCATTCTAATTTTGGAATTCGTCGTGCTGATTATAGCCGCCGAAAGCGTTCAGCTGCCGATATTATGGACAAAAGCAAAACAACGATATAGAACTGCAATTTCAGCAAGTCGGGTCATGGAAGCTCCTCAGCAGAAATTAAATGTATCAAAGATTAGCCTACTCATAATTATAATCATTATCTTAACGCTCAGTGGCGTGCGGTCCATGGATGAGGCGCATCCAGCCAGTGATCCCGTTAAGGTCTGAATTCTTGTAGTCATGGACGCATCACATCAAGAAAGTTGGAGTCCACGCCAAATGGATGAGAGTAATGGACTCCACACCCATCCATTTTTGGAGTCCCGTCGGGCCACAGTAGGCTAAATGCAAAAATTCCGAAACTCTTATATTAGGCCCTGTAGACGAATAGGCCCCAGCCCTTTTTTATTATGCCTACGTACCGGTACAGGGGCTGATACAGAAATTTGCGAAGAGGGGCAGGCCAAAATTTTTTGTGATCTTTGCAGGAAAAAATCTGATGACCTTTTTTAATGTGTGAAAAATTTACCATTTCCCTGCCAAAAATCTGATGTTCTTTTTTTAGTCATCCGGCCGAAATTTGTCACAAATATACCATTTTCCCTGCCAAAAAGTTTGATGACCTTTTATTTAGTCATCTGGCCGCAATCTAGCTGTTGACCATGCATGCATGCATACATACATACATACATACATACATACATACATACATACATACATACATACATACATACATACATACATACATACATACAAGCATACATACATACTACATACATACATACATACATATATACATCCATACATACATACATACATAATGACATACATACATACACACATACATACATACATACATACATACATATATACATCCATACATACATACATACATAATTATATACATACATACATACATACATACATACATACATACATACATACATACATACATACATACATACATACATCTATACATACATACAAACATAATTATATACATACATGCATACTATAATAATTAGGCCTATACCCCTTCACCACTGCGCCGAACAAATGCATGTATGTGTGTCGGCTTATATGCCTATGTAATATATGTATGTATGTACTTATGTTTGCTTGTAGGTATGTAGGCCTATGTATGTATTGTATGTATGTATGTATGTATGTATGTATGTATGTATGTATGTATGTATGTATGTATGTATGTATGTATGTATGTATGTATGTATGTATGTATGTATGTATGTATGTATGTATGCATGTATGTATGTATGTAGTATTTACGCCCCCCCTAACCAGAAATCCTGGATCCGCCCCTGACATAGGCCTACAGCGCGTCTCGACATCAAAATAGGGTAACAGGACAATACTCCCGGACAATTACCCCCCCCCCGTGCCAATAACCCCCGGACAAATACCCTCCATGACAATAACTCCAGCTTGCTATAAGTTACGTGTAGTTTTAACACATTGACTATCTTCGTGGAGTTGCTCATAACCCTGCTTTTTACGCTAAATGAACTCAGTAGGCTTATAAGCTTACACTATCACTAACATTTAAATAGTTTATTTAGCGTTTAACACGTAGGCTAGATGTTTTCTTGAACCTTTAACACGTAGCTGTTTTCTTGAACGTTTCACTCGTAAGCTTAGAACCGATTTTAGATTTGACTTTGTTTAATATTTAATATTTTTAACGTTTAACCCTAACTCAAAGACTTAATTTTAGACTGAATAAACTCATTAACACTAATCATCATTTTCTGCAACACTCAGTCGTCTCTCAGCTAGCTGGGGTTATTGTCGGAGGGGTTAATTGTCCGGGGTTATTGGCACGGGGGGTTCACATATACTATATTACTGTAATGCAATATATAATTATGTGGGGGGGGGGTTAGTTGTCTGTGGGTAATTGTCCGGAGGTAATTATTGTCCTATGATCCAATAATATAGACCGCCTAAGTAAACTTGCACTCTCAGTCTTCGACCACCTACAGTAAACAAGCATAGTGTTATGAGAAATGTAGCAAGACAACTGGGAGCTAATCAGACTATAATTCACGTGGCGTTGGAGTGTGAAAACAAGACTACTATTATATGCATGGCAATAGGAGAATCTATGGTTTGAACCCCCGGAAAGTCTCACCATAAACAAGTCCAGCAACTACTTTTCGCGAGACTTCCCCCCACCTTCTCCCTGCGCACACATCAGTTTAGTGTAATGGATGCGATCACTATTATGCCTAATGTTTGCCGAGGTTAAGACCATCAAACAGCCGAGGAGTCTAGGACCCAATAAAAGTCCAGCAACTTTTGCGTGAAAGGAAGAAAACGCGGACGAATAAATATGACAATTCACGAAATTATCAAAATGTCATGGACCAAAAATCATTAAAACGGTGTAGTGTATTATAATGTATTTGAAAGTTAGAGGAAGCTGACCCTCTTATTTGCCAATGCAAACAATGCAGATGCTAAGTAGATGATAAAGTATTCTTAGCGGCCAAGGCCATTTCCAGCAACCGTCCAGTAGATGGAACAGCATCAGCAGCATCAACATCAGCATCAGCAGCAGCAGCATCAACAGCAGCATCACCAGCCCGTCAAATCAGCAAGCCTCTTCCCCTCTGATTCTGACCAGAGCAGCTTGCATAAGATTCCAACGGCTGAAAAGGCGGAGGTGAGGCCAGCGAAGGCGGCCTGCAATATTGCTGCTGCTGCTGCTGCTGCTGCTGCTGCTTCTTGCTCAGCCAAGGCGCGAGTTCGGCGGCGGGATGATGATGGGAGTGAGCGTGGCTAAAGGTTACGAGAAACGGCAGGTGAAGCCAGAGAGGAGAGAGAGAGAGATTTGCGTTACGTCAGGGGCGGATCCAGGGGGGCCAATCCGGCCATGACCCCCCCCCCCCATTTAAAATTGCCATGGGACGTGGTCTCCCCATTTGGTTTGAAATTAGCAATACGAATACGGGTGTTATTTTATATTGGTCCCCCCATTCAGAAAATTGCACGGGACGTGGCCCCCATTGGGTTTTCCGACTGGAGGACTAAAAAAAGGTCATCAACTTTTTGGCGGATGAAAAGTACTTTTTTCCTCCGCCAAAGACCGATGACTAAAAACAATCATCAACTTTTTTTCCTCTGTTTCAAGGTCTAACATTTTGCCCCCCCCTTTGGAAGAGTTCTGGCTCCGCCACTGCGTTACGTTAGCTGCAGGTCCTTACGCCTGAGTCTCTCCTCATAATTATCTAAGTAAATGCTAACAAACCTTCGAGAAGAAGAAGAAGGCGGACGAGGAGCAGGAAGGAAGGGTGGAGGGCTGCAGGGCTTGCTCAGCTGAGTTCTAAATCAGCGCTACAGGAATCCTACTCAGTTGCTGAGGAGGATGGAGGAAGGAGGAGGAGGAGGATGGAGGAGGAGGAGCATGGAGGATGGAGGATGGAGGATGGAAGATGGAGGAGGAGGATGGAGGATGGAGGAGTTCGTCTCTAGAGGAAGAAGATGAGGAACGACGACGACGCATAGAGACGCATTTGAATCCTTCCTCGGCCGCTCTACGCCCACGTGGTCTGTGGTAGGCAAAGAGGAAGAGGAGTGGGAGCCGGAAAAGGAAGTGGAAGAGGAGGTGGAGGAGGAGAATAGGAAGGCTGGAGAACAGTAGCCCTACTTGCAGAGGAGGCTGCTGTTGCTGTTGTTGTTTTGAGAGAAAGAGAGACATTGGATATCAGTTTTGTTTCCTGACGTTGTCGCTAGATTTTTCTTTGTGTGTAAGAATCGAGTATTACGTTCGAAGGTGATATTATTGTTATTATTATTATTTAGTCGCCATGAAGAAAGTCCTGATTCCTATTGACTGGAGTGACAATGCAGAAAAGGCTTTCGACTGTAAGTATACAAAACTCATATATCCATGCATCCATCCCTGCATTTATCCATCCATGATCCATCCATCCATCCATGCATCTATGCATCCATCCAACCATCCATCCATGGGTGGAGTTTATCAGGGGTTATGGGGGGGGGGGCTAAGCCCCTCCAAGAAGGCCCAGATTCAACTTGTTTACCATGAAAATTGTATCCTTTCCCTGGGTTAGCCCCTCCAATAAGGCCCAGACTCTGGGTTAGCTCCCCCTCCAAGAACGGAAACCAAACTCCGCCCATGCATCCATCCATCCATCTACCCATCCGTTCTTCTCTCTCTCTCTCTCTCTCTCTCTCTCTCTCTCTCTCTCTCTCTCTCTCTTTCACACACACACACACACACACACACACACACACACACACACACACACACACACACACACACACAAGGATTTAAATCAGCTGTTATAATTATCAGCGCAAAAGACTGAATAGGATGAAATCCGGTGTAGAGATTAGTGTTATAAACTATAATACATCTAGAACGTTGTGTTCCTATGACATTGAGAGCTGCTAAGAAAACAAATCTTACCCCGATCACCTTCATTGTGCGAGGGGGGTTCTATGCTTATCGAATTGAATAAAACAAACGACACTCTTTCACTGTCTCTCGTTTTAATTCTCTTCCTCATAATGTCAGTCGCAGATGCTCGCACATAGTATTGCAGTAGACTAAATGCCTTGTCCAGTCTTCTAGAGGATGCGGACATTGCATGCAGAGACGACGGAATATCATTCGAATGAAATATTATGTCGAGTTATCCGTGCTATTCCATGGCCCTACTTCTGTCTCTGTCTCTGTCTCTGTATTTGTATCTGTCTCTGTCTGTCTGTCTGTCTGTCTCTTTAATCAACAGGACTCTACGCTGTGTCCGGTTAAAAAGTAGCCCTCACAAAAAGTGTTATAACTCAGTTAAAACTTTTAGGATTTGTCTGAAATAAAAAAAAACAGCAACAGTGACCATATCTACACGATATTCCAAAGTCGTTTGCAAATATTCGCGAGTTTGTCAAATTTATGAGTGTTTGCGTTGGAGCGCGGAAAAATTAAAGTTTCCAACATAGGCCTTTTTTAAGAAAGTGAAGCTAAGCTACAGCTGGGGTTGAAAATGTCCTTCTTGTTCACGGACACACGACCGTAGATGTGGACGCTAATGTTTGATGGTCCCGTCGATGATTACCTGGTCAAACAGCAGCCATTCTCCAGTCAGATGAGCCCACGCCCTATGGTTATCGATGCCATAAATACGGGATTGAAAAACGCGCTCCGCCAGTACATGTACTCCAGATCGCCGCCTGGACGGCCACAGCCACGGGATATGACGCCGAGTGTCTCCCAATACAACTATTATTCTACTACGTCTAAGGTCGTGTGTCGTGAAGAACGAGGACATTTTTAACGCCATATATAGCTGCATTTTGCTTCCATTTAGCTTGTCCATGTTGGAAAGTCCAATTTATCGGTGCTGCATCTTAACCCTTATAGGGTCACCGGGGGGTAAAAAAATACCCCCAGCTCGGTTTTTCACGTAAATATTTTTCCCTGAAAATAGTTGAAGAAATCGCTTTTGTGACTTTTCCTAAATATGTTTTATGCACAGAATGCATCCAGTTTTATTATCTATCCATGCACCCAAATCAGCTAAAAAGTACGAAAATGCACCACTTTGTAGCTATTTTAGTCAGGAATTCATAAACATAGCATTATGCATTTATTTATTTATTTATTTCGGAAATTTATATAGCGCCTCTTCAAGGTAGGCTACTCAGAAGCGCTCCCGGCCCAACCACGGCTAAATAAAACAGTCTTTAGGTTCTTAAGGAACAGAGCGGAGTGACCTCTGGGAATTAGGCGCAATGCAACAGGAAGACCATTCCAGGTGATAGGACCAGCAACTGAGAATGCGTTACACGTGAGTGTCTTGCTGTCACAATGTCTCCTTATCAGTATCTGAACATTATATAGTATCATTCATTCATTCATTCATTCATTCAAGTATTTATATAGCGCCTCTTCAAGGAAACTACTCAGAGGCGCTCCCGACTCCAGCATGGACAAATAGAAACGTATGTCATGATTAGTATCGTTTTATATATAGAAATCGTGTTGGTTTCATAAAATTAGGATGAATAAATGAACATGTCTACAGCAAATCACGTGAAGTTAACAAGTGTAGCATCAATTTAGACCCTGAGCTCATGTTTCTAATGCACATATGACTTCACTGATAGCCATTTTAATATTCTGGCCGCCATTTTGTCCGCCATTTTGATTTTCGTGCAGTGCCACATATGTGAATTTGGTTCCATTGCATTTCTTGACCTCGAAAATGTTGATTTAGACTCTGAAATCATGTTTCCATTGCATACATAACTTCACTTATAACCATTTAAGATTCTGGCGGCCATTTTGTCCGCCATTTTGATTTTCTTGCAGTGCTGCATATGTTTCTTTGTTCCAGTGCATTCCGCGAACCTTCTATAAATAACTTCTTTTAGTTTTATATTGAAGTTTATCATAGGAATCATGCGAATCACAGTGGGGGTATTTTTTTACCCCCAGGTGACCAAAATCGGTTGAGAAATTTCGTGACCCTATGAGGGTTAAACACCCATAAATTTGACAAACGCGCGAATATTTGCAAACGACTTTGAAATCTCGTGTAAATATGGTCACTGTTGCTGTGTTTAAAATTTCAGACAAATCCCTACAAGTTTTGACCGAGTTATGACACTTTTTTGTGAGGGCTACTTTTTAACCGGACACAGTGTATTATAGACGTTGATTCGACATCGTCACCACCACCACAGGGGGGGGTGAGGTGATGAATGATGATAACCACCACACCTAGGTTTTTGCATCCAAAACTTGCTACGAGGTATAGCCTACCAGAGGGCGAAAATACATGCACAACCCCTTAGATAATCGACTATCGTATCCATAATCAATTTACGCCAATCTATAAAGTCATATATTTGTTTATGCAAGAAGTAGGCTACACATTGCATGCAAGGGATGGGTTTTCTTGTTAAAACTGCATAATTTCGAGGTGCATTCGTAGATTTTAAACCTAGATAATTACACCATTTTGTTTAGAAATGAATGCTGAATCCATTGCTGTATTATAAGATATGATATCTCAAAAGAGACAGACGCAAAATCAAGGGGGGGGGGTGGTAACTCCCTCGGAGTCCGTCCCCCTTGGTAGTCCATGTCACAAAAGTTTAGTAGACTGAGAATTTATAGTAAATTACTCTAACATTGGTATAATCCTAATGATCTAAATATCAAATGAAAGTTAACTTTTGCTTACATTTTTTCTGGCTGCATTCGTAGTCGAATGAAGTTTTTTGTTTTGCTCATTCCAACAGGGTACATCTACAACCTTCATCAGAAGGGAAGCCACATCATCATAACACACTTCATCGAAGCCTGTAAGTCATTTCAGTTTTATTAAATACTATACTTGAACAGGAGATTCAAAAGAAGTCAAAATACTTGTTGCGATAGTCAAGCTATGGTAAGATAGTTAATAGGCTATAATATGTCAAATAGCAGAAATAGTGTCCGAATGGTCAAAATGAAACACGGTGTAAATCCGACAAAGTAGCCTATAATTAAGTCACAGCCTATAAACTTGAATTTAAAATTTAGGTTTAAATGCCTGAAATATAGGGATTTCATATATTCACACTAAAAGTTAAAATATCTAGCATTTAATGTTTAAATAATATAAGTCTGTAAAAATTAAAATGATTGTTTTGTTTGTGATAGCAAAAGAGAAGGAACTTCAGGAAAAGGAATTTAAGCTCATGGAGTTACAAGAAATGTATGAAACACGACTTCTTAAGTTTAAGGTATGTACCACACTATCTCTACTTCTACATGTAGCTTGTGACCACAGGGACGTAGCTAAGCCCCACAATGTCATGTGTGTTGTTTTTCAAGTGCTATAATTAAGCGTGCCATACTGCATTAATAAATAGGTATGCTGACTTGTGATTGTCTGAAAAGATTGACAGTTTGTTGCCGTTACCATGTGCACTTTGGAAATAATAATGCGCCCGCCGGTGTAGCTTCATAACGATAGAATGATGTTGGCAGCTAGGACAGACTACAACCGAAGCTTGTATGCACAGACGCATTGATATTAGCCTATCAGTTGGTACTATGCTAATGTTCAACGCATGGCTTATATTTAGATATTTAATGTCTACAGAGTACAGAGACCAGTGGTTTAATGCTGATTTCCAGCCAATGTCTGTAGTGCAGCTGTGAGCCTCCTTTGATAGGCCTAACTCAAAGTGACGAGAGTCAAAATCTAGATTCTAAACTTCTATGGCTCTCGGCTTCAGCGATGGATTTAAATTTAAAAAAATTGATGCAAACAATATTTCTTTCCTTTGATGAACTAGTTCATAATCTACAGGGTGCGCCAAAAAAAATACCCCCCTAAGATTTTTGCCAATATCTTGACCAAATATAAGAATTTTTTGATGAAATTTTACAGTCTTAAAGGCAATTCATATTTACACCAGATGGCCAGATTTCATTAAAATATTTCAAACAGAACAAATGTTATGCCACTTTTAGTGAAGCCACCCACCGTTTTTTGACGATTCAAAAACGCGACGCAGCAAAAAGTAATAAAAATTCAATCTAATTATTCTGGCCAATATCTTGGCCAAAAGTAAGAATATCGTAATGAAACTTTACAGGCTTAAAGACAATTCATATCTACATATGATGGTCAAATTTTATCAAAATATTTCCAAAACAACAAAAGTTATACCACTTTTAGTAAGGCCACCCCCCAATTTTTGACAATTCAAAGACGTAACGCAGCAAAAACACGATTTTATTAAGTCTCATCTCAAATAATTATTATAAAATAGCCTTGATATTGACAGATGATCATTATTATTACTATTTAAAAAATAAACAGGGTACCAGCGTAGCTGCACGTCACTGAGAAGTCACTTATCAAGATGACAATCAAATTCTTAAAATTAGAAATAACAAGGAATCTGTCAGATAGTCAACATGTCCATCAAGAACTCTGCATAGAGACTCAAAATAAGTTTTGGCACGGGTGATGGGCACATTGAACACAAGTTGTGAAGCACTACCAAGTTCATTTGACAACAGTTATTTGTGATGAGACTTTAAAATCGTGTTTTTGTCACTTTTTGTTGCGTTTCGTTTTTGAAACGTCAAAAAACGGTGGGCGGTCTCACTAAAAGTGGCATAACTTTTGTTCAGTTTTAAATATTGTGATTAAATCCGGCCACCATGTGTAGATATAAATTGTCTATAAGACTGTAAAATTTCATTTCGATATTTTTATTTTTGGCCAAGATATTTGCAAAAACCTTAAAAAAACTGCGTTTCGTTTTTGAAACGTCAAAAAACGGGGGGTGACCTCCCTAAAAGTGGCATAACTTTTGTTCCGTTTGAAATATTTTGATGAAATCTGGCCATCATATGTAAATATGAATTGTCTATAAGCCTGTAAAATTTCATTTGAAAATGTTTACTTTTGGCCAAGATATTGGCAGAAAACCTAGGGGGGGTATTTTTTTTGGGCGCACCCTGTAGATTGTACCGCTTCGACAACGGAAAAGTAACAACCAAAAAGTTAAAATTTGTTGTCCAGTGTAACAGTCAGTAAAAAATTACAATCGGCCGCAAACTTGTTGCGTACTGTAATCAACTTTCAACTTTTTATTCATGGTTTTTGTAGCTCCATGTTTACTAATGACTAGAAGTATGGCGCTCTAAAGACTCCGAGGGACATCCTTGACCTAGCGCCTTTCAACGCAACGTAGGATCAGTTGAATGAAGATAGTCAACGACATGCAGTGCCTTCGATGTATCTGAGAAATGTTGAAGGGCGCTAGATCAGTCGATCCTCATTTATAATATTCATCCAGTGACATTGAGTACATTGAGTATACTTATATAGAATATTATGGTGCAGCCGCTGCATAACTCAAATAATGTCAATCGCAGACACACTAGTTCCACTTATTTAGAGTACTGAAATTGTTATGCATCTTAGAAGAAGCAATGAGATAGCACAAGAAAACAACATTTTATATCCATTGATTTCAATGTAAATAAGAAAACAGTGCACAGCCAAAGAATGAGAAACACAATATCACATTGTGTCTAGTTTCATCTAAACGCACGCACGTAATCCACTGCAGTGACATATAGCAGTAAAAGAATAAAAACATTCAGACTGACCAGAGATTAACTGATTAGCCTATAAGTGAAGACTAGTGTGTAATATTATTGTAGGTGTCTGGAGCAGGTTTCGTAAAACACGAACTAGGCTAATCCAAACTCTGACATTAGCCACGCTTCATTCGACATCGCATAGGCTATGTTTTTAAAAACGAAGGGATGCTACAGAAATCAAACTGACTAGAGCTTAACTGATTATAACTTTATAAGTGAGGAGTGTGTAATATTATTGTATTGTAGGTGGATTACACTTGGTTGACGGGGTCAAGTGGCTCCCCTGGTGACTTCATCCTGAAGGTGGCCAGAGAGGAGGACGTGAACATGATTGTGATGGGAGCGAGAGGTCTTGGCAAGATTCGAAAGACGATTCTTGGAAGCGTCAGTGACCACGTTCTGTCGAAATCGAAAGTTCCTGTTCTCATCTTCAAAAGCGTCTGATTCATCTTCATCATAATTATTATCATCGAATGAACATTGATTGCCACCATCGTCACCATCTAACACTGAAGTCCGACGAAATATAGTTTAGTGACTGTTGTTGTTGTTGTTGTTGTTGTTGTTGTTGTTGTTGTTGTCTTCCATCCTTTGTGATAATCATTTAATCTTATCAGTGACGAACTGTAACAGTCGAAGTGACATGTGATCCTTAGTCGAACTACCACCTCATAAGAGACACATTCATGGGCGGAGTTTATCAGGGGCTAGGGGGAGCTAAGCCCCCCCAAGAAGGCCCAGATTCATCTTTTTTACAATGAAAATTCTATCTTTTTCCGGCCTTAGCCCCCCTAAGAAGGGATTAGCCCCTCCAAGAACGGAAACCAAACTCCGCCCATGGACACATTGAAGATGAGACAATGGTTGTAGGCCTACAGATGGAACTTTTTATGCTTTCTGCACGTTGGAAGTTTAGCGATGAGCGAAATGGTTGAATTATTTGACGCTGTTTACAAAAACCCTTCAATGCATTCTACACGTTATACACTTCTGTTTTCCACGTTCGCAATCAGTCGTCTGTCATCACCATCAACATAATTTCTTTCTTCCCACTATTATTTGCTTTCTTCCTGTCTTCCTTCCTTGACTTTTCATTCATCTTTCATGCCATCAATCGTTCGTTTCTTTATTCAAATAATATCAAAAAACCTGTTTTATCTAAACGTTTAAAAATAATATTCTGTCCAGCCGAACAGAAAAACAAGTACAAAATAAATGAATGACACTCTGACTAATCCAGACCTCGAAACAACATCAACCTAATGCTGTCCATCTATATTCTATAATTATACTCCATATTCTATAGTCTTGCTATTTATCGATGCGATATTAAAAGAAACATTGAAACATTATTTCTCGATGGAATCTTGGAAAGACTTAACATCTGTATGAGTTAGGCCTATAATTATTATTGTAATAATAGTCTATGAGTAGAATAATAATTTTAGATCAGATGTGTCATCCATGCAATAGATGCAACTTTTACTAAAACACAATTAATTGATAATTAACAATTAATTGATCCTTGAGGAAAATTTATTCTTGTTGTTTTATCGCTGGCGAAAAGAATGATGAGAAGCAACAATCGAGGATAAAAAGGGGAAAGTATGAATAGGAGAAGAATGACTCTGACTGAGTATAGTAGTAGTAGAAGTAGTAGAAGTAGTAGTAGAAGTAGTAGCAGTAGTATCAGTAGTAGTAGTGGTGGTAGCAGTAAAAATAATAGTATGAGTTGGAGGTAGACAGATGGAACAAATAGAACTTGATAGAATTATCGACATCGTTCATTAGTGTGACATCAACATCTTTTCTTGGAGAAAAGGTTGGACGGTGGGTGGAGCGGACTGCATGCTCCAAAGTGACGGCGTCCGTTGCTATGCGTCCGTTGCTATGCGTCCGTTGCTATGCGTCCGTTGCTATGCGTCCGTTGCTAGGCATCCGTTGCTAGGCATCCACTGCTAGGCGACCATCGCTGGTCGAAGCTGTCCGTTGTTGGTGGCGTTGAATGCACGGAATGCAGTAGAGCATAGCGCCGCTGACAGCGATGCATGCGCCCATCAGGTAGAACGAGTTGTTGTAGTCTTGCGTTTTATCGTATATAGCACCTAAAACAACGACAGCTGCATTCAGTATTCATATGAAGGTCTGAGCTCATCATGTCATCGCATACGTCTTCGTATGCGTCATTGCATACGACGTCATTGTATACGACGTCATTGCATACGACGTCATTGCATACGACGTCATTGCATATACGACGTCATTGTATACGACGTCATTGCATACGACGTCATTGCATACGACGTCAATGCATACGACGTCATTGCATATGCCGTCATTGTAGCTTCAGCTGTTTTCTACTGATGACGACTGAAATCCAGATTCTTCAATAAGCTGTCGTGAATATCCTGAGTCTAGTCTCGTGTCGCTACGTCACCTCTCACCACCACCATCGCCAATGATTTCCATTGTAGCACTAAACTGCAGGCCTATGTATTGTAGGCCTATGCATAATTATCATCATATTTACGGTATAAGCTTAATGTAGCTACGTGGCCTATGTACGTAGTCTACCGTCGTACGTAGATCTATGTGCGTATGTCATGCACGAAGAATTGAAGACACTTCACACTTCATTAGGCACTTTTTGCACCTAGAAAAGCGCTGCACACAGTCATTGCTAACTCTCTGAATTGAACAAGATGGAGAATATACATGTAAATGTATGATGCAGCAGTGAGATGTTGCTACCTTTGATCGTAGGCTGTGTGTGCGTGTGTGTGTGTGTGTGTGTGTGTGTGCGTGCGTGTGTGCATGTGTGTGTGTGTGTGCGTGTGTGTGTGCGTGTGCGTGTGCATGTGTGCGTGTGTGTGTGTGTGTGTGTAGGTTTATGCGTTCGTTCGACTACGTGATTGCGTTATGCCTGATGCCTTCCAAGACATCGTGACACTTTTACAGTAGGTCATCGATTCGGATCGACCTCCCCGAATTCTGACCTGGCACCGAGCAACAGCCATACATAGCCGAGACTTGTTTTGATACAGCGTCAGTGGTTATTATCTGGTCTCAATGATTTCTGGTTTTTGGATCCAAGACATTTCCGGGATTTACTTTTGCCTTTCCAGTGGTTCGTGCATAAAACGTTATGGCAGAAAATTTCCCACAGATTGGACGTATACATCCATGACGTTACCTACCTAAGCTTATACGTATAAGAATAATATTGGTTCTTACCAGCGATTGGAGGACCTAAGACTGTTCCAACGCCCTGGAAGAGAAGGACGATTCCGAAGGCGTTCGACAGTTTATCCAATCCAAGCAAATCGACGATGACGATTGGAGTGAGACAGATGTAGACACCTAGACAAACATACATGTATACACATTACACATCCACGTATACAGATCCACGTATACATATCCACGTATACAGATCCACGTATACACATCCACGTATACACATCCACGTATACAGATCCACGTATACATATCCACGTACAAATATCCACGTATACAGATCCACGTATACACATCCACGTATACAAATCCACGTATACATATCCACGTACACATATTATCCACGTATACAGATCCACGTATACAGATCCACGTACACAGTCATATCCACGTATACATATCCACGTATACAAAAACTATACATATCCACGAATACAGATCAAGGCATACACATCCACGTATACACATCCACGTATACAGATCCACGTATACATATCCACGTACACATATCCACGTATACAGATCCACGTATACACATCCACGTATACAAATCCACGTATACATATCCACGTACACATATTATCCACGTATACATATCCACGTACACATATCCACGTATACAGATCCACGTATACAGATCCACGTATACAGATCCACGTACACATATCCACGTATACAGATCCACGTATACATATCCACGTATACACATCCACGTATAGGCCTACATATCCACGTATACAGATCCACGTACACATATCCACGTATACATATCCACGTATACATATCCACGTATACAGATCCACGTACACAGTCATATCCATGTATACATATCCACGTATACATATTATCCACGTATACACTATACAGATCCACGTACACATATCCACGTATACATATCCACGTATACATATCCACGTATACAGATCCACGTATACATATCCACGTACACATATCCACGTATACACATCCACGTACACATATCCACGTATACAGATCCACGTACATGTATACAGATCCACGTATACAGATCCACGTACACATATCCACGTATACAGATCCACGTATACATATCCACGTATACACATCCACGTACACAGTCATATCCACGTATACATATCCACGTATACATATCCACGTACACATATCCACGTATACACATCCACGTACACATATCCACGTATACAGATCCACGTAAACAGATCCACGTATACAGATCCACGTACACATATCCACGTATACAGATCCACGTATACAGATCCACGTATACACATCCACGTATACAGATCCACGTATACATATCCACGTATACATATCCACGTATACAGATCCACGTATACACATCCACGTATACAGATCCACGTATACATATCCACGTATACAGATCAAGGCTAAATCGCGTGACTAAACGGATCGTTGATACAGTATGTCAGGACAGTGCTTACCGCTTAATCGCTGACAGTGTACCAGTGTATAGTAATAGCTCTTATGTATAGTAGGGAGACAGTAGATGTCGTAGTTCTTGTTAAAGTTCTTGTACTTGAAGGTAGTTGAAAAAACATGAAACACAACGAGAAGTTAAAGAATATATATTTCATTTAAAACACGTTCGAGTTGTTTTATTTTACGAGTTGCTGCCAAACCAGGTCCTCACATCATGGTGCCGTGACCTGTCGGAACTATTCGAGGTCGTCTTCAGTTATTCTGGCCGGCGAAAAGGTGTCTTTTTCGGACGTTGATGCGCAAGCTATTGGGGGCGTGGCGTGGCTGGAAGGTCGGTGAAGGTCATTCCTGTTCTCGTCAGTTCGGCTGGGTTTTGGCTGAATGGTGTTTACTGGTGCTTTGGTTGCCAATGAACGTTGGAACTGTGGTCTACCGGGCAGTGCAGGAGTTATTTCGACTTCGCCAGGTTTTGGCTGAACTGTGTCTGCTGGTGCATATGTTGCCGGTGAACGTTGAACCAGTAATTTACCGTGCAATGCTGGAATGATTTCGTCTTCGCGGAACCAGTAATTTACCGTGCAATGCTGGAATGATTTCGTCTTCGCAGAACCAGTAATTTACCGTGCAATGCTGGAATGATTTCGTCTTCGCAGAACCAGTAATTTACCGTGCAATGCAGGAGTGATTTCTTCTTCGCAGTGAGTTGGCTGTACTTTTTCGGTGGATGCTTCTGTTGCCGAGGAACACTGGGACAGTGGTTTACCGTGCAATACAGAGATAATTTCGTCTTCGCAGTGGGTTGGCTGAACTTTTTCTGCTGGTGAACTTGTTGCCGATCGACATTGGAGCAAGGAATTTCTGTATTGGTCAGGACTGGAGGCAGGACAGGGATATTTGCAAATCTACAGTGGTTTGGGTGGTATTGTTTACTCTTACTTGTGTGCTTGGTGTGTTTGTGTGTGTTAACAAACATGGAAGAAGAGAAGGAAAAATTAAAGTTCTTTAGTGTTGATGCACTAGTTGGTCTGCTAGTTAAGGCAGGGGCGGATGTTGAGTCTATTCTAGATTTGAATAAGGAACAACTTATTGATTTGTGTTTGGTAGCCAAGGGTTTCAAGGCGGGAGTTTTCCCTAAGAAAGTGGTCAAAGAGATGACAATGGTTGAGATGATGCAGATGATGATGGAACGAGAGGAAAAACAGAGGGAATTGATGGTGGAACGTGAGGAAAGGGTGCGCAAAGAACAGATGGAAATGATGATGGAACGTGAGGAAAAGATGCGGACAGAACAGAGAGAAATTATGATGGCACGTCAGGAAAAGGAAGAGGAAAAGGAGGAAGAAAGGAGGCAGGAGCAAAGAGAGTGGCAGGCAAAATTGTTGAGTAGCCAAAATCTTAGTCAAGAGAAGGCTAGAGATGAGGCGAAAAAAGAACGAGAAAGAAGGACTAAGGAAGAAGAGTCTACAGGGGCTAGGATCAAAAAATTTGGGGATATACTGAAAAATGTATTACCTAAAATGCCCACTGAAGATATTGAGTTGCCGCTTTATCTAGAATCAATAGAGAGCTTGTTTGCTATGTATTTGGTTCCAGAGGATTTAAAGTGTGCTCTATTAATGCCTTTCTTGTCTGAAAAAGCTAAAAAGTTGATTCGTAGGTTACCAGTAGATCAGCTGAATACTTATGTGAAATTGAAGGTGGCTTTGTTGCGTGAATTTAGGTTGACGCCACAACAGTACAAGGGCCAGTTCATGAAAGCTGAAAAGCTAGCTAGCGAATCATGGATGCAGTTCGCAACCCGGTTGCGAACATATCTCAGATTTTACCTTGAATCTAGGGAGGTTGATAACTTCCAAAGGTTACAGGATTTGTGGGTATCTGACAAAATGAAAGAGTGTATGCCCTATGTGATTCGATCGCATGTGATTGCCAAGGAAAGCGATGCTTGGCTGGAGCCAATCAAGTTGGCAGAAATCACTGACATTTTTTCGATTAATTTATCGGAATACCACCATTTGAAGGACACTGAATTCAAATTTGCATCAAAATCTGGGGAGGGAAAATCATTTCAGAAAACTCAGAAAGAATTCAAAGAGTTTGAAAAGAAGCCCAATTTCTCTAAATTCGATGTCAAAGGAACAGGTGATTCTTTTGGGGGGTTCAAGGGGAATGTGTCGGGAAAATCTGAGAAGCCCAAATGTTTTCTCTGCTTATCTGATCAACACCTTAAGGCTGCATGCCCAAGGAATAAGGCTAAGTCTAAACCATTTGAAGCTAGGGTTAACTATGTGGATGTCGAAGGTGAGGTAAGGGAAGCCAATGTGTGTTTGGTCAAGTGTGACGAGGTTCGTAAGGATGATGCGTGGTTTGAACGTGAAGGTTTTTGTAATTCATGGGAGGTTAAGTATGGACCTTATGATTACTGTAAGGAACCAGTGTATGGTTTGGAAGAACGTGATATTGAGCTCAAAGGGTTGAGGGCAAAGAAGAAGCAGGAAGATGTGGTGGAGATGGAATTAAACTCATTGTTTGAGTATGACACATTGAATGTTTTTGCTGAACATGTTGTTTCTGCTGAAAATGTTGTTGCAGTTAATTCATGTGTGACTCTATCCAGCATACCACGAGTACGTTTACAAATTGGTAAGGTGATGTGTACTGCTATTGTGGATTCTGGCAGTGAAATTACGGTTGTAAACAAGAGGATGTTACAGCAGGGGGACGGAGGCTGTCAACCTGTGGGCAAGGTGAAATTGCGGGGTGCTTTTGGGGTTCAAAGTGATGCTGACCTAATGCATTTGCCTTGTGTGCTAACATCTGATGAAGGACAGAACAACAAGTTGTCAGTACTGCTCACATGTGCAGTTACTGATGAGTTAATGTCCGATATGGAATGTTTATTGACTTTAGATGATTATCAAGCATTAAAGCAGAGTCAGGAATTCGATGCTAGTGTAATCGAAATTGACAAAGGACAGACATCAGACCTATTGACTGACACTGAATTGTGTACCGGGGGTTCTGATGATTTGTATATGACACATGTGTTACAGGTTGAAGATACAAGCGAGAGTGAAACTTCAACGGTGGAAGAGGATACTGGAGGAGTGCCTATGATGGACATGTCTGGTGCAACTGCGGTTGACCAAACAACAGTAGGGTCTGATGATTTAGATGAAACACCACAGTTAGTCAAGGCAGCTGAGCAGTTGAGAATGGAACAGCTTGTTGATGAAGGACTCAAGGAGTGTTGGGCCAAAGGTAAGGGTAAGGAAGGAGGTTATTCTATCCGAGCAGTGGATGGAGTACTATTCCATAAAGATAGCATTGGAGGGCAGGTTGTTCAACAGTTAGTAGTACCTAAGGGTAAAGTCAGAGAGATTTTAGAGTTGGCTCATGACGGTGCGTGGGGTGGACATTATGGTTCAAGGAAAACTTTACAGAGAATCAAATCTTCATTTTGGTGGCCTGGAATGAGTACAGAAGTCCAGAGGTATTGTCAAAGCTGTACGGCTTGTCAATTGAGAAGAAGAAAAACTGTAAAAGATCGAGTACCAATTACACCAGTGGTCAGACCAACTAACACCTTTGAGATTGTAAACTGCGACATTATAGGACCATTTGAACAGGTTTCCAGAGGGTTTAAGTACGTACTGTGTATAATCGACCAGTGTTCAAGATGGCCGGATGCTAGACCATTGAGAACTATTAGTGCTGAAGCTATTTGTGAGGCATTACTAGAGATGTTTTCTTATACCGGTGTGCCCAGAGTTATAGTCACAGATAGAGCGGCGAGTTTTCGAGGTAAGCTTATGAAGGAGTTTCTAAAGCGGCTGGGATGTGCCCCCAGGTTTAGTTCTCCTTATCATCCGGAGGGGAATTCGATTGTGGAGCGTTTTAATCAAACCTTGAAGAATATGTTACATCAAGTGGTGAAGAAAAGACCTAAAGGTTGGGAGAAAGAGTTACCATTTCTTCTATGGGCCTACAGGGAGCTACCTAACGCGACTACGGGGGTAAGTCCTTTTAGGATGGTTTATGGACAGCTAGGGCGAGGACCGTTGACCATATTGAGGGAAACGTGGACGGGTGACCAAGTTGCTCCATGGGAGTTAGCGGATACTAGTAAGTACATGCAAAGATTGAGAAAGCAGCTGCAGTTAACCAAAGACATAGCTGAGGAGCATACTAAGGAAGCACAAAGGAGCTATGCTCATTACTACAATCTAAGATCAAAAGACAAGACATTTGAGGTTGGTGATCAGGTTGTGATTCTAGAGAAGGATTGCACTGATAAATTGAGTTCTGGTTGGGTGGGACCAGGGGTAGTCACCAAGAAGATTTCAGCATACAGTTATCTAGTTCTAATGCCGGATGGAGGCGAGAGAACATTACATGCTAATTTCTTGAGATGTTTTAATCCTAGAGTGAGTGCGGTTGGATTGATATGTGAGGGTGAGGAGGATTTTGGTTTCGTGGACTGTCAGCCAGGGACTGTGACTGAGAGGACTGACGGGACTGCTATTTTGGATCAAATTGACTTTAAGCATTTAAATTTGGGTCAACAACAAGAGTTACAGGACCTTTTACGTAAGTTTACATCTGTTTTTGATGATAAGCCCGGATTATGTACCTTGGGGTCGCATTCAATAAAATTGCAAGGGGAGGTTCATCCCCGAAGGCAAAAGCCATATCGTATACCCCAGTTGTTCAAAGAAGAGGTTGACCGTCAAATTACTCAGCTGTTAGCTGATGGACTGATTGAGGAATCAAACAGTCCGTGGGCTCATCCTATTGTTTGTGTGAGGAAGGCTGATGGGAAAAGTCTGAGGCTAGCCTGTGACTTCAGGGAGGTCAACTCATTTACCAAATGCGATTTATTTCCTATGTGTCAGTCTGAAGACCTAATTAATCAAGTGGCTGGTGCTAATTACATTACCACTCTTGATTGTTCGGCGGGGTATTGGCAGGTGCCCATGCAGGAGGATTCGAGGGAACTGACTGCTTTTGTAACGCATAGAGGAATGTATCAATGGCTAAGGATGCCTTTTGGTTTAAAATGTGCTTCTGCTACGTATCAGCGCATAGCTAATAAAATTTTGGAACCACATTCTGAATATGCAGATGCTTATATTGACGATTTTGCTATTCATTCTAAATCCTGGAAAGAACATTTGAAACATTTAGAAGGTGTACTGGTTTCTATTAAAAAATCAGGTTTAACGCTTAAACTTTCCAAGTGTGTGTTTGGAAAAGCTAAGGTTAAATGGTTGGGACATTGGTTGGGTTCTGGGATTAAGGAGGTGGATCCGGATAAGGTAGCGGCTATCCAAAACATCCCACTCCCAACGTCCAAGAAAGAGCTTAGGCATTTCCTAGGATTGACTGGGTATTATAGAATTTTTATTCCCAGGTATGCAGAGCTTGCATTACCATTGACTGAGTTAACGAAAGGGAATACGAGGTTTTCTTTGGACTATCCGAGTAAGGCTTATGATGCGTTCGTGACTTTGAAACAGTCTTTGATGAGTTCTCATGTTTTGATTTCTCCTGATTTTCGTGAACCATTTATTGTTCAAACTGATGCATCTGACTATGCAGTAGGGGTGTGTCTGGCTCAATTGAGGGAGGGTTGTGAAAGGCCGGTTGCCTTTGCTTCTCGTAAGTTGTCGGACACTCAACGGAGATGGAGTACCATAGAAAAGGAGGGTTATGCTGTTATCTTTGCATTACAACGTTTTGAGCATTTTTTAATGGGAGCTAAAATCCTGTTATACAGTGACCATAACCCACTGAAATACCTAACAGCTTGTGCTCCGAATAACTCTAAACTAACTCGTTGGGTACTCTCTTTACAGCCGTTTGACATTGAGATTAGGCATCGCAGTGGTTCTATGAATAAAAATTGTGATGCACTTTCTAGGTTGTTTTAAGGCATAATGCTGTAGTTAAGGTAAAGTGTTTAGTGCAGATTTGGGTATTTGTTTACTATACTAGTTTTGGCAGTTTTGATTTGCCAGTGACTGATTTATACTTGTGTAGTTGTTGCTTTAGTATAAGATTTAGTTAAGTCATGCTTATTTTGTTATTGTTTACATCTGAGGACAATCAGATTGACTTGTTAAAACTTGGTTTTCCCCAGGATGTATATATATAGTGAATTCGTATAATAGTTTAGTTTCGGTGATTGTGTGATTTGTTATTAGGCTTGGAACTCTATTAGCCAATGTTCTAATTTTACTGTATTTTAAATTTTGATACTTTTACCTAGAACATTGTCTTAAATGAGATGGGCGTATGTCAGGACAGTGCTTACCGCTTAATCGCTGACAGTGTACCAGTGTATAGTAATAGCTCTTATGTATAGTAGGGAGACAGTAGATGTCGTAGTTCTTGTTAAAGTTCTTGTACTTGAAGGTAGTTGAAAAAACATGAAACACAACGAGAAGTTAAAGAATATATATTTCATTTAAAACACGTTCGAGTTGTTTTATTTTACGAGTTGCTGCCAAACCAGGTCCTCACACAGTAGACAGTGATGACGTAGTTTTACCGTCATCTGCAAATCTGCATAATTAGGTCGATGTTGTGTCGGTGGCCTATCTATGCGTTTGCATCTATTGTCATCATCCACGTTTGATTAGAAACGAGATCATTAAACGTAGCAATAGTTACGGTTGGGTGCGTCAGAATGTAAGCATTACAAAAGACCGTTAACCCTAACGCTCATTGAATTGTTTAAAAAAAATCTGTTTAATTACAGTTCAGTAATTATAATTTAAGGCACTGACCAATGAATAGACCGAAGCTGGCTGCGTATGCTGCCATCCATGGATAGATGTAGCCGAGAGCACTGAGCAGAGACATGACTCCACAGAGGACGAGCGCTGTGTTGTACAGCACCAACCGATTCACCCACTTGTAATCAGCCATGAATCCGAAGACGATTCGTCCGACCGTGTTCGATATGCCGATGATTGAGATGAGAGAGGCAGCCTGCTTATCCGAAATGCCAGCGACCGTCGCTCTGTCTGGAAGGAAGATGTAAGCGATGACGTATCCAAAGCTTGTGAGAAAGTTGGAGATGGCGAAGAGAAGAAAGCATGGATCGATCATCAAACTGCAATCCATCATCGGTTGCCTCGCTGTCGTTGAGCCACCGTCACCTCCTCCAAGACACCTGCATCCTCCTCCATCGTCATCATCATCATTTCCTCGTGGAATCGAAACGATGCTGCGACGATACATGTCTGGATCAGATCGATACAGCGGAATGTTCTGAAGACTTCGGTTGTAGTAGACATCCTTCCGGTCCATCGGTCCAACCACCGGAACCACGTGATGTGTCGAGGTGGCAGAGGATGATGCAGTGGAGCTGAGACGAAGTCGACTGCGGTCACTCGTTGGATCAGACGTCGTCAGTTGAGGATCTTCGTCGTCTATCGTCGTCGTCCTCTTCTCTATTGTATCCACACTGCCATAACCACCGACGCCACCGCCTCCACTGCTAACCAACTCCGCCTTCCCCATCCCGGTCTCGGCTGATTCACCTCCTCCCTTCGCCGCCTTCTCCACCGTCGTCGTCGTCTCACTTCCTCCTCCTTCCGCTTCGTTGGCCATGGGACCGGCGGGTCTTCGTGGCCGTGGGGCCTCGACAGGTCGGAAGACGGCTCCACAGGGAATGCAGTTGAGCAGGAGTCCGACCTCGATGAGAATCGTTCCCTTCCATCCATACTCATCGAGCAGGATTTGAGTGAGAGGAGCAAAGATGAAAGTTCCAAATCCAGAGCCACAGACCGCCAGACCCGTGGCCAACGATCGGCGCTTCTCAAAGTAGAAAGACACGGCGACGATCGCCGGCAGATAAGCAAATCCGAGACCAACACCTAAGTAGAGAAGAGAACAGAATGAAGGAAGGAGACGAATATCTAGAAAAACATCGCTAGATACAATGAAACTCCACCAAAGGCTGTCGAATTTTTCTGGCGGGGGCATACGTATCAACATGTGAAAACATCTCTCAATCAATTTTCTGGGAATATCATTCACGGGTGGGGGGAGGCTCCCCAAGAGACATCTAGATCAAACACTGCCAAGAATGTGGGTCCGCATAGTATACGTAGGCTACTAGTTATATGCTCCCATTATACCAAATAGTGACTTTAAATTTACACTTACTATCTATGGCTCTATGCTGTACTAAAAATAATGGTGACTGCTATTCAGCAGAATTATTTATTAATTAATAAATACGTTTGAAGGATCTGTGGTTTACACAATTCTTCCAGAACCGATGATGACTACAAACTGAACGAGAGTATAATAATAATTATTCTTCATTTCAGTCACATTGAATTCAGTAACACCAATATTAATAGCATTACATTATAGGCCTAAGCTATTCACATCACATTTCCTGATCGCCAATAATTGTAGCCTCTAAAAGACTCCACATAAATGCTCAATTACATTACAAGTTTCTTTGATGTGGATCAGAAGTGAAAACTGTGAAATGATTTTAAATCGCTGGTTTTTTTATCTCCTCAAACATCTTTCAGCATAATAAATTATTATTAATAATACTTCAGCCTTTTAGTTTCTCTATTCACAGTTAGGATTCGTTTGCTTTGACCTGTCTGCCTTCTAATGGATTTATATTGAGCTTAATCGTCGAAATAAAGTCAATGCGAGGTGGCAAGACAGTCTCACAAGCATTCCTTACTGGTGTGGCTTATCTGTGTTCTGGTATAATTTGTACTTTAAACTCATTAACCTTAATTATCATTATCATCAGATGATCGTTTGTTCAGTCAGAGTCAGACGGTTGAAAGAGGGTCGAGAGAGACCACGTGACTCGGTCCACTGACCCCGGTGACCCCGATGAGTTATGACAGGCCACACCGTCGTATATCTGTGGAAGACCTATACCTTGATCACACACATACAGTCTCACATGCACTCACAATCAGTCTCACTCTCACATGCACACTTATAAACATACATGGGGGGGGGTTGGAGTAGGGGGGGGTTAGGGGGTCATGGTAAACACTTCAGCACGAAGAGTGCATGAGTGTGGGATCGACTCACCCGATCAGCTTGATTGACTCACCCGATAGGCTTCATTGACTCGCCCGATTAGCTTGATTGACTTACCTGCTACGATGCCAAAACTGAAGTACATAAAGTAGATGTTCGGTGCAAAGATGCTCATAAGGAATCCAATCGCGGCAATCACCGTCCCAAGTATTGCGACCAAGCGGCAGCCATACTTGTTCGTCAGCATACTTGCAATCGGTCCTACATTGAATAAGAATAAAGATAATTGTCATTTTCATTGTAATTGACATTGTCATTTTCGTTCCGCTTTCTTGCTTCTGCCGCAATACGGCATATGCATGCAAGCCTACGCTGACAACTGATGTTGACATGAGAAGCAACAGATGACTTCATTTTTGCCAACACAACATACAATATACTTATACAATAGACAATAAACAATAGACAACAGACAATATACAATAGACAATTATAGACAATATACTTATACAATATACAATATACAATTATAGACAATAGACAAGAGACAATATACAATAGACAATTATAGACAATATGCAATAGACTGTTGTGTGTGTGTCAATGTGTAACTCAGCAGTCATTGGGAAATCAATTGGACAAACGGAGAAAGGAGCGCCATATAATCATTGGCAGATGGTTGGTGTCAGCTAATTTAATCAGTGCACGCCGATTGTCGTACAGCGACGTAAGTAGGCCAGGTGCAAATTGCCGCGCGGCGTCTGCACAGGTGATTGTCTGGACAGCACGTGACGTCTAGACGAGCGTACGTTAATTGTACAAGAAGGGAGTGGAAGTGAAGAAGGAGAGTTGCGTGTTGAGAGCCGTTGAGATAGGCTGTAAGAGTTGTTGTTGAGTTGCGATAGAGTAGACTGATGAAGATAGTAGTCGTGTAGTTGTTATGATAACGCAAGTGTAGTCATTGTTGTGTTGTTGCTGATCGTTTTACTTTATATCGGATTTTGGAGTATAATAAGAAGAGTTAAACACGTCGTCGTTGTTGGTTAACAAAACAGTGAAAGACTGTAGATTCTTTAACCTAGCCATTTAGCTAATGAAACAGTTATCTAGGGATAGGCCTACGCTACCACGAACTTATACGAAGAAGCTTCCGAAGAGACTGAAGGTCACACGTAGAGAAGAAGAGGGAAAAGACATGTGACATTTGGTGTCGTTGCGGTGAGATAACGATCCAAGTTGCAGGATAACGATCCAAGTTGCAGGAGAACGATCGTAGTTACGAACGGAGGGATTCTATTCAATCAACAGACGTTGTGGAGGAACGGACGCTGTGAATTTATCGAGGAGCCGAGCACACGGGAGAAGCAACGATACATCGAGCATCCGTACGTCAGTGAGAAACGACAACACAACGACTACAAGGTAGAAAAACTTGCTTGTCTATTGAAGTTTGCTTAAAGAATTGAAGTTAGTCAATTGCAAACATTTGAAGAGTAGCCTACTATTTTATCGAGCATCTGTAAAGTAAAGAAGTAAGATGGAGAAACTTACGGAGAAAAAGCAAGCAAATATTAAGAAGATGTCTACTGATAGACTGATAAAACTGCTAATTGAAGCAGATCTAGACGCAGAAGAAGTTGAACAAATGTCGAGGGAAGAATTGATGAGAAATTTAGCCGAGGTTTGGGCTAAGAAAGAAGAAGAAGGTGCTGTCGGAGGCGCTGCGGAGAAGCCAGTGGAGAAGCCTGAGGCACCGATGTCTATGGAGGCGTTGCTGCAATTCATGATAATGAAAGAGGAGCAGCGTAAACAAGAGGAGAAAGAGCGTAAACAAGAAGAAAAAGAGAAAGAAGAGCAGCGCAGACAGGAAGAGAAAGAACGTCGCCAAGAAGAGAAGGAGAAAGAAGAGCGACGGTGCCAAGAAGAGAAAGAACGTAAACAAGAGGAGAAAGAAAAAGCAGAAAAAGCAGATAGGCTGCGACAACAAGAGATAGAAAAAGCAGATAGGCTGCGACAGCAAGAGATAGATATGCAGAAGCAGCAGTTCCAGCTTCAGTTAGAACAAATGAAAATAGATCGTGACGAAGCAGAACGAAGAAGGATGGAGTTAATGATAGAGTACGAAAAAGCAAGAAAAAGCGATGAAGAAATACGAAAGCAGCAGATTGAGGACAAAAAGGCTCGCGAGGAAGAAAAAGAAAAGATGCGTTTACAAGAACTGGAGAGAGCAGAAGAAATTCGTCAGGAAGAATTTCAAGCCGGAAAAGACAATTTGGAAAAAGCAGAAAGAGAAAGAGAAGAGCAGATGCAGTTAGAACAAAAGAAACTTGCTATCAAGGAGGCTCAACTTAAAGAAATGGCCATTGAAAAAGAAGAACGCAGAAAGCAGTTAGAACTATTACAACAGAAGATAGAACAGGAAGAACTGCGGAGAATCGAAGATCAAGATCGACTGAAGAAGAGAGACGAAGATGATCGTAAGAGCCGAGAAGTGTCAGAACAGATTAGACTCAAAGAAAGTGAGACAATGGTGTCCAAGATTAAGAAGATAGGTGACGCAATGAAGCATGTGTTACCGAAGATGCCGTATGATATGATGGAAGTGCCATTATATTTTGAAACAGTTGAAAATGCATTCAATAGCTTCGCTGTGGAAAAGCAATATTGGGTGAAATTGTTGTTGCCATTGATGACCCCGAGAGCGCGAACGGTATTGAATCGATTGTCATTTGAGAATTTAGATAAATACGATGCAGTGAAAGAGCACTTGTTGAAGGAATTCAAGTTAACAGCTCGTGAGTACAGGTCCAGGTTTGCAGATGCCAAGAAGACAGCCGAAGAAACGTATACGATGTTCACGGCTAGGCTGAAGAACCTGTTGAATTATTATGTCCGAAGTAGACGAGTGGACAAAGACTACGAGAAGCTGTTTGATTTGTTAGTGGCGGATAAGCTGAAAGAATGTTTACCACCAGGTCCACTGCAGTTTGTCTTAGCAAAAGAGGGCACAGAATGCTTGGAAGCTAGTAATGTTGCAGATCTCGCAGATATACATGTAAACAATCGGATTGGTGTGATGTTCCAAGACAAACCGAAATTTGAAGCATGGGACAATAGTCCAAAGCAACCCAAGTGGAACAAGGATAGCAAAGACACCGGAAGCCAAGCCAAGAGTAATGATGCAAAGAAAGATGATTATTCTGGAAAGCAGTGGTCGCAAGATAAACAACAGTCAACGTGGGACAGACAAGCCTACAATCGAACTCCGCCGCTGGGACGCCCAACAGAAAGTAATGCATCTTACACGCCGTACAACAAGTGGGAGAACAAGGAGCAAAGAAGTTTTATCAAGAAGCGTTGCCACAATTGCAATTCTGATAAACACCTAATAAAACATTGCCAAGCACCAGGAGCGGCAAATCTGAGGAAGAACTTTAGCAGAAGTGCAGAAAATCTTCGAGTAAACCAGATACAAGTGATAAATGCACCTCCTGGTTGGGAAGAACAATGCAACCAAGAAACAGAAGTAAAGTCAGTGATGAAGTGTACGCCGCAGTTCACCATACTGAAAGAAGCGATAAAGACTACTTCCATTGCAGAAAATTGTCGAGAAACAAAAAGTAAAGAGGAGTGTCAACGCATAAAGAAGATATCGTTGCAGCATGTAAATGTGGAGATACGTGGGACTGATGGGCAGCCTGTGCAAGTCGAGGCGTTGATTGACTCGGGGACCGAGATACCAGTAATCAACGAGGAACTACTGAAAGGAACGACAGTAGAAGAAATCGGCAGAGTTCATTTGCAATGTGTAGCTGGAGAGCCGATTCCAGCTAAGTTGGTGAAAATCGAAGTGCGGATGAGCGGTCGTAACGAAGGAGCAGCTACAGAGGACAGGACAATAAATATCGCGCCATATTTAACTTTAGTGTGTGCCAGCATTTCAGCAGAACTGTGTAAAGAAAATCCAGAAAAGTTCCTGCTACATCCAGAGATAATTGCAGAACTGAAAGAGGTTCCACCAATCAGTATATTGCAAGGAGAGCTACAAGCGAATGTGACTACAAGAGCACAAAGTCGGAGAGCAGAAGTCGAAGACGGAGAAGATGAAACGATATACGAAAGTTCGCAAGAAGATGACACGGAAAGCGAAGATGAACTCAGCATCCAAGATGACGAAAGAACAACATCTGAGAACAATGAAACTGAAGAAGAGATGGCTGCATGTGAACGAAATGATAGTGAAGATTCCGGAAGCGACGCTGAACTGGAGACAAGTATGAGGGACTTGTTCACAGAGAATTCGAACGATGAAAGACAGCTGGAAGATGCGAAGAAATTCGAGGAGCAGCAGAGAAATGACGAGTCACTGAAATCGTGGTGGAGGATCGCTGAAGACCAAGGATCAGAGTTTATCGTGGTGAATGGATTGCTGTATAAGAAGCATCAAATGCTGGATCAGCTTGTGTATCAGTTGGTGTTACCGAAAGAGAGAAGAATTCAAGTAATGGAATTAGCTCACGAGTCAGTATTTGGCGGACACTTGGGAGAAGAGAAGACACGAGAGAGAATCAAGTTGTCCTTTGTCTGGCCAAAGATGCGTCGAGACGTGGTGAAATTTTGTAAGTCCTGTGAGAAGTGTCAGCTGAAGGCACGAAGTTTGGTGATGGATCGAGTGCCGATTACACCAATTCCAAGGGAAGATGTTCCATTCCGACGGATGACTATGGACGTGGTAGGCCCAATAGAACCGAAGTCAGCAGCTGGGCATAAGTATTGCTTGTGCATAGTGGATTCATGTACAAGATGGCCGACAATCTTCTTGCTGAAGTCATTGACTGCTAAGGCTGTGTGCGAAGCTTTGATGAAGCTTTTCATTGACGTGGGGGTGCCGTCTGTGATCACCAGCGACAGAGGCACGAATTTTACAGCCAGTCTTACAAGAGAATTTTTGAAATTGATGGGATGCTGTCCACGATTCGATTCACCGGGGCATCCAGAGGCAGCCGGATTAGTCGAGAGATGGAACCAGACGTTCAAGAAGATGGTACATCATGTCATTGTGGAAAATCCAAGACAGTGGCATAAAATCATTCCGTTTACCGTATGGGCATTGAGAGAAGTTCCTAACGCAACGACAGGAGTGGCACCATATCTGCTGGTGTATGGAAAAATGCCAAGAGGACCATTAACTATCTTAAAGGAAAGCTGGACCAAAGAAATAAATCTACCGCCAAACATTGGAGTACAACCAGCAAAGTACCTGAAGAACTTAAGAGCAGACATGGAGAAAGCTTTGATATTTGCTGAGAATTGTGCAGAGGAAAAGCAAAAACAATACGCCAGTCAATACAACAAGAGGGCCAAGGATAAAGAATTCGAACCAGGAGAAAACGTCATCGTCCTGTATCCAACGTCAACCAATAAATTGATCTCACGATGGCATGGTCCATGTACAGTGCTACAAAGAAGATCCAAGTATTCGTATCTGGTGGACATGAATGAAAACGGCCGACGAATCGTCCATGCCAACAAAATGAGGAAGTTCATCGCAAGAACATTATCGTGTGGTCTCATCGTGGAAGAGGACGACGAATTCGGATCAGTGGTAGAGCTACCATTGAAAGAAGACCATGCAGAGACGACACAGAAATCGCTGCAATTGGACTATGAACAGATCGGACATCTTACGAGCGAGCAACAGAAACAGCTACTGGATGTACTGAACCGATATGCAGACAGATTTTCGGACAAACCTGGATTATGTACATTGGTAGAACACGAAGTGGTGCTGAGACCAGACTTTCGAGAGAAGGAGTTCACGGCTTATCGAATACCGTTGATATACCGCGCAGAAGTGGACAAACAAATACAAGAGATGCTGAAAGCAAACATCATTCAGCCGTCGTCGAGCAGAATGGCAAGTCCGCTGGTCATCGTCAAGAAGAAGGACGGATCCTTGAGACTCGCGTGCGACTACAGGTACGTGAATTCATATACTGAAAATTGTCGATACCCCATGCCGATCGTCAACGATGTGCTGAGCAAAGTCCGGAAATCCAAGTTTATTTCCGTCTTGGACTGTCGCAGTGCTTACTGGACTTGTCCGGTGAAGAAATCCGACCAATGGAAAACCGCATTCGTTACCCATAATGGACTGTACGAATTTACACGTGTCCCTTTTGGAATGATTAACTCTGGACGGACTTTTGTAAAAGCCATAAACATGATTTTGCAACCGATTGATGCATTTACTGAACCCTATGTTGATGACATTGCAGTCCATTCTGATGATTGGAACATTCATTTGAAACATTTAGAATTGTTTTTGAAACAAATAAGACTGCATAATGTAACTTTGAACTTGAAGAAATGTGTGTTTGGTAAGAGTGAGGTGAAATTCATCGGTCACCTCATTGGTTCAGGGAAGAAGATGATGAATCCAGATAGGATTGACAGTTTGATTAATTTAAAAAACCCTGAAACGAAGAAGCAAGTGAAGCAAATGTTAGGATTCTTTGGTTTCTACAGACAATTTATTTGTAATTTTGCTGAGATTGCTAAACCATTGACAGATTTAACTAGCAAGCAGACACCTGAGAACATTATTTGGACTCAGGACCACCAGAAATCTTTTGATTCTCTTAAAGAAATTGTTTTATCGAATGTTATTCTGTACATGTTCGAGGTTGGCAAACCATTTAATTTGTACTGTGATAGCAGTGATTTTGCTGTGGGGGCTGTGCTGTCACAAGTGGACGATGAGGGGATAGAACGTCCCGTTTCATTTATCAGCCAGAAGCTGACAGATACCCAGAGGAGATGGGCGACGATTGAGAAGGAAGCCTATGCAATCATATGGGCTTTAAACAAATTGAAAGAAATCATTATTGGTTCCAAGATTAATGTGTTCACTGATCATAATCCTTTAGTTTATTTGACTGAGTCAATGTCGAAGTCTGCTAAGTTAGTCAGATGGTCTTTATCATTGCAAAATTTTGACATTCTGTTGAACTATAAGAAAGGAAAGTTGAATGTAGTAGCAGACTGCTTATCGAGATTGTAGTATAAGGTATTTTGTGATTGCATTTAGTATAAGAATTGTTTGTATTTAGTTTAAGCATTATACGTTCGCTAATTTTTAAGATTAATTAGCTCTCTTCAAAAGAAAGGAAGGAGGTAATGTCAGCTAATTTAATCAGTGCACGCCGATTGTCGTACAGCGACGTAAGTAGGCCAGGTGCAAATTGCCGCGCGGCGTCTGCACAGGTGATTGTCTGGACAGCACGTGACGTCTAGACGAGCGTACGTTAATTGTACAAGAAGGGAGTGGAAGTGAAGAAGGAGAGTTGCGTGTTGAGAGCCGTTGAGATAGGCTGTAAGAGTTGTTGTTGAGTTGCGATAGAGTAGACTGATGAAGATAGTAGTCGTGTAGTTGTTATGATAACGCAAGTGTAGTCATTGTTGTGTTGTTGCTGATCGTTTTACTTTATATCGGATTTTGGAGTATAATAAGAAGAGTTAAACACGTCGTCGTTGTTGGTTAACAAAACAGTGAAAGACTGTAGATTCTTTAACCTAGCCATTTAGCTAATGAAACAGTTATCTAGGGATAGGCCTACGCTACCACGAACTTATACGAAGAAGCTTCCGAAGAGACTGAAGGTCACACGTAGAGAAGAAGAGGGAAAAGACATGTGACAGTTGGTTGATATGGACCACTAATAAAAAATAAAGGGAGGAGGGTAGTGGGTACGGAATTATGTTGATATACATGTATGCTGTAAGGTCGTTGGTTATGATAAAATAAATTAATGAGGTTAGACATATTAGACATAGATATAGACATATGTGACCCGTCATTACAAAATGAGTCGCTATGCGCTTTATTGAGTATTTTTAGTTATGTATTCCACGTTATTCCATGCTAAATTACCTTCAAAATGAGCTATTACACATCAAAATCGATCAAGTGATTGCAGAGTTATAAAAGTTTTAATCAATCGACCTGCCTAACAGATAGTTGGGAAAACGCGATTTCTGAATTTTTCATATAGGTTTTAAATCTTGTTGGTAATTTAATCTGCACAAATAGCATGTAAAAACAGCAAAATAAAGTCAGTTTTAATATTTTATTAAAACATTATATAATGTAGATTCCAAAAATGGAGAAATTAATTTTTTATAATATGAAGGGTGAACCTTTAAAAGTGATTTGCAGCGTTCTGCATTGTTCGATTTCCGACTCATTTCGTCATGATGGGTCACATATTTTTATTGATACCAACAATTCAATTGTACATGTATGCTTAACAAAGTATAGACATAACCAGCAATATGCAAATACTCAACGTGAATAAGTAGAATAGGAGTGAAGGAACAAATAGGCACATCAAAAGGGACAAGTCCCGCTAAGTAGGGGCCTAATTACCAAAGTGAAGTGAAAAAGTAAAAGCTGTAGGGATAATTGGAATACAAAGATGTTACCTTAACTAAGGAAACACACACAAAAATTATCAAAACCAGTGTAGAAAACACTACAGAAAAAATTCAGTGAAAGAACAAAAATAAACTCAAAAAAGCAAACAAACAATCAAAGAAATCAGCATCAGCATGAGTAACCTCTCATGCCATTAACAGAAAACATTACGTAATGTATGCACACGTAAAAGGTGTTTGAAAAGAGTGAAAGTAGTAGCCTTACGAATGTCTATCGAAAGTTTATTCCATAAAACAGGGCATTGGAATTTAGTGGAGAATTTCCGAACATCTGTTTTTGCAAAAGTAATATTGAATTCACTGTTACCTCTAGTGAGTCCAGGATGCAGCGCAGGAGAGAAATAGGAAGCAAAGGAAAAAGGGATGAGGTTATTGGTATATTGATACATAAATTGAGATGTCTTTTCAAATCTAATCTGCTTATTATTTAGGAGTTTATGCTCAGCAAATAGGGGACCAGTATGACAGTTGCGAGTGGATTTAGTAATTACTCGATCGTATGACTTTCGCAAGGTCTTTAAAACATGAAGATGGGTAGGCCTATCATAGGTAGAAGTCCAAATTAAATTAGAGTAAGTAAGGTATGGATAGATTAGAGTGAAATATAAATTAGTAAGCACATGAGAGGGAAGCAAGTAAGAGACTCTCTTAACCCATTAGTGCCCGACGTCCGTTATAATGGACGCTCAGAAAACACGTTGCCAAAATTAGAGCTAACTGTATAATATAGTCATCACTATTTTTTTAAATTGGTGGGTCAATTGGCTATATATTCTACTACTTTGATTGCCGGATTATGTGGATTAGAAATATTTTATTGCGTGTGCTAATGTGTCTATTGCAGCATGTCTAAAATCCTCGCTACCCTTAGCTATTATATTTATGTTTGGTATTGAACGAGGATGAATTTAGAGAAAGTGTAAATGTTGTTTGTAGTAGCCATGTTGGTCAATATCCTGACAAAATATTATCCCAATTGCCGCAATTTTTCCATAGGAAATTTCGATTGCAATGTAAGCGTCCGTTATAACGGACGTCGGGCACTAGCCCAGAGATGACGTTTCCTACAGTAAGTCTCTATGCGCCATTGTTCCAGCAATTACCACCGTCGTTGCATTACTTGTAATAGGAAGTAAGCATCAGCCTACAGTTTTTTCAGACTGGCGACTCACTATTTTGACATGAATAGACTCTATTGTAGACTTTTGCACTTCTGACATGAGTTTGTGTACGGTAGGGCATGTGATGAAAGAGCCTGTACTTGAGGAACATGTACACAGGTCAATTTACCTTGAAAACCATAGCAGCCAGGTGCAAAGAACTAGTATCACGCCTCACTATACTGATTATTTGCTGGCTTGATCGCTGTGTTGTAAGAAACTTTTACCCCCCCCCCCCGAGGAGACCGGACTCAATCCCTGTCGGTCCTCTCCCCGGCCGACCATCCCCTCCAGACGTAGGCTTTGGCTCATTTCTGATTTCCCCTGTTTGGCACTTGGTTCAAGATGCGCCCACCCTGTATAGAACACAATCCCTAGTAGGTCTATAGTTAGTTTTCAGTGCATGGACTTTTAGGATGGTGGCAACAGATGTAAGTGCACACAAGTGTCATGGCGTACAATCCAGTACTCAAGTGCTTGGCGTACCATCCACCCAAGGTCAACGTGCTGCTGCAGTCCTGTAAACCTGATGTACAATGCGATGGTAACAATCTGCAGTGTGACATAGCTTGGTATTTCTTACAAAGTTTACTAAGGCAGCAGAAGTTTGACTCAAGGCAACAGATGTAAGTGTACACAAGTGTCACGGCGTACAATCCAGTACTCAAGTGCTTGGCGTACCATCCACCCAAGGTCAACGTGCTGCTGCAGTCCTGTAAGCCTGATGTACAATGGGATGGAATGCACTAGGAAACACAAACTGCCCTTGCAAGGCTTGAGAAATGTGATGGGGACCTTTATCCTTAGAGCCACAAGTACTATCACAATACATGAAACGCTCGTGAATAAGCTGGTGCCCTGCACTTGACATTAGGTAAATGAAGATAATTAGCTAATGAAGTAAATAGATATTGCAAATCATCAAAAACATTCACCAAGCATTGTATGAAATAAGAAGAAGGCTTAATTCTTAATGGCAACCTGATCACTGGGCTAGTGCCCGACGTCCGTTATAACGGACAGTATGGAAAGTACTGATAATGTAGCACGAATCAATAAATAAGTTATCAGCCATGTTACTGCACCAAGTTGTTGAGATTACTGAAACCACAACTTAATTTGTTGGGTTTTACCACTTTGGGCACTAATGGGTTAATTAATAAGCCGTTTCACCATTTCAGCGCGCATGCGCATTTGGTCACTACAAAAGAGACCCTACAACTCATAGAGGTGTGGATTATATAAAAACCTTGTAAACCCGTTTTTCGCGAGTCTGAGTTTACAAACCATTGACGGCCAAAATCAATCTGAACTTTTATTTTTTGGGAATTCCTGCTCGTTGTGCAGTTTTAATGTGGAAAATATTCATTTTGACTTTTGATTTGTATCAACGTTAAGACCGTGTCTCCAAAATATATCATCCATGTTTATTTTTAGTCAACCAATCACAGCGTGACAGAGATCATCACTAAGGATACCAAAATAACGCTAATATCTGTGTATACTATTATGTGCTAATATCGCTAAAAGCTAGCGGTCCCGTGTTCTGAAATTAATCCACTAGCTCTTCCTTCTGTTTACGCTTCATAATTCTTAATCCGCGCTTCCGGCAAACTTTTTTTAAGTGTCTGCATTCCAAAGTTTTAAATCATCTAAACCCTTAGCATCCTCCATAACAACAACGACACTTCCGTTTCCTGTAGTGGTGTAGAATTAGGTCACTGAGATGGTGAACCCGCTTATAATGCCTAAAATTGCCTATGCTTTTTGATTTTTTAAAACTTATTTCATCTATGTGTACTTTCCATTTTAGTGCTGATCAAAATGAACGCCAAGGAATTTTGTCATGTAAACTTGGGGAATAAGCTTGTTGTCAATAAGTAAGTAGCTCATTGACTCTCATCGTCACGTCTCACTCAATTGACACGTTAGAATAACTAGACCAGGTCAGAGTAACTAGGCCAGGTCAGAGTAACTAGGCCAGGTCACCGTCGCCTGGCTACGGAGGCTTTGCTACTGTTGACCCCCTCAAGCAGCGGCTGCAACTGGCTGTTGGTCCACTTTGGTTGAACGCTAATTGACGATGAAATAAAATCATAAACCCGGTCATCGCAGAGAAAAATCAACGAATTGTTTACCATATTTTGTTCCACTAAGTAACATCATACATGTAGGTCATATTTATGAAAGGAATTAATTGAACAGAGGCTCATATCGTGAGAGAGAGAGAGAGAGAGAGAGAGAGAGAGAGAGAGAGAGAGAGAGACAGACAGACAGACAGACAGACAGACAGACAGACAGAGACAGAGACAGAGACAGAGACAGAGACAGAGACAGAGACAGAGACAGAGACAGAGACAGAGACAGAGACAGAGACAGAGACAGAGACAGAGACAGAGACAGAGACAGAGACAGAGACAGAGACAGAGACAGAGACAGAGACAGAGACAGAGACAGAGACAGAGACAGAGACAGAGACAGAGACAGAGACAGAGACAGAGACAGAGACAGAGACAGAGACAGAGACAGAGACAGAGACAGAGACAGAGACAGAGACAGAGACAGAGACAGAGACAGAGACAGAGACAGAGACAGAGACAGAGACAGAGACAGAGACAGAGACAGAGACAGAGACAGACAGACAGACAGACAGACAGACAGACAGACAGACAGACAGACATACAGAAAGACAGACGAGGAGAAAGATAGACAGACAGGCAGACAGACAGAGACAAAAATACAGAGTGAAAGAGAGACGCACAATTACAATGTTAGGTTTTTCTACCTGATCCCCACGTGACTCCGAGCATCAATGATCCAAGAAATCCGATTTGGCTGTACTCGACATTGAAATGATCGACGAAAGACTTAACGTAGACTCCAAAGGAGTAGGCCATTCCATCGGCGATCAGGTGGATCATGAAGGACCCGAAGACGACCATCCATCCCCATCCACCATCCGGAGGAACCACGACCACGGCCGCCCCCTCACCCTCTGTTCCAGCCCCCGCCTTTCCCTTACCCTTTTCAATGAGCATGATGACGAAGACGATGACTGCAGCCGAAAAATCAGTCCCTTCTTCTTCTTATTCTTATTATAGACTGATGATGACGACGACGACGACGACGAATGATGACGACGACGACGACAGTTGCAGCTGCAATGTATCGTTCGATGGCGCTTCAAGAGCAACGTACTTTGTTAACAGTTGTTTGTTGAACGAATCAGTTGAGAGACGACTACGACGATCATTTGAATGATGTGCAGATCTGATACATCATCATCGTCGTCGTCGTCGTCATCATCATCATCATTATCATCGTCGTCGTAGTAGTCTCATCTACGATTCAGACTGAAGGAAGGAAGAAGAAGAAGGCCTCAGCAAAACGAAGAAGAAGAAGCAGCAGAAGCAGTAAGAGGATCGATGAGGAGGACTCTCAGGTCGGCTGGCGACACGAAAAAATCGATCTAACTTTCTTCGTCGCTTTTCAACTCAGTCTGCCGGCTTTTGTTGACCTCATTGCTGCATTGGCTTAGGCCGAGAAGAGAGAATGTGTGTGTGAGAGAGATTAGGTCTAGTTATTAGTCTGCCCCTCCCTCTGCCCTCCCTCCCTCCCTCTCTGATTTCAGTCTACGGCCAATTATCAGTTGACCTCCTTAGACACTACTTCAATCTCAAAGTCCGTAGCTGCTGATCACTGTCTACCTACGTGCACGTGGCTGCACTCACGAACCGTGTAGATTGCACCGGCCTTTCGGATAATCATGGCTGCATGCTTCTCCCTAAGTCCTCTTCTACAGCTCCCTCTTTCTTCTCGTCCTCCTCCTCCTCGTTTTCCTGCTCCTCCTCCTTCTCTCTTTTCTTTCTTTCGGTCTAGTTACAGTTGGAGATGATAAGATCACATGTCAAGGTATTGACCTGTAGTTGGCCAAGATCAACTCATGAAGTTCTCTTCGGTGGACAAACAAACTGTTTTAGATGTGGTCGAAAGCCCCACTACGCACGCGCCGTTTATCAGTCATATAATTATTATCCACCGTTTAACCCTAGGCCTACTACAAAAATAATGTGTTATGGATGGCGTCCAGGCACTTACTTTAAAATCTGAACACCGTCCAGCCACTTATGTTGGCCCGCATAGCAGGAAAGATAAGGAGCGTCCAGGCACTTCTTTTCTACACTATAATACTAGGAATTGTTAAAACGTTCGATCGTATCGTAGTAGGCTATAATAGGCCAACTTGTAAGTTGTGGCACATTCCAACTCTCGTAGATTCTTCATCCAATTTTTAACTTACTTAAAGAGGCGTCAAATTTATTAATATTTCAAAAATATCCTACTGACAGCTACTGTGATCTTATTCAATTAAAAGTAAACTTTTATTAATATTTAAAAAATATTCTACTGTGATCTTATTCAATGAAAAGTAGCCTAAGCTTAAACCAAAGTTATACTGATCAATAGTTATCAGTAGTTAGATCTAAGTATAGTAGTCGAGATTTAGAAAAGACTTTTAAGCTAAATGCCGTTGTTTCATTTGACTTTGTGATTTGCATGGTCTATAATATAATTCGCCTGATTTAATTTCCGATCTATTTTCATTTACTTCGTGGTAATTAGGGTTCTTCCTCTTAGCGGGATCATTATTCCTTCTGGGGTCGTTTGTTAGCTATGTGCCAATTCCACTGGCGGAAACCTAGGGGGTACAGGGGGGATGGTCCCCCCAATAAAGACGTTGGGGGGACGGCCCATGTATTTGTCCCCCCCCCCCCAAAGTTCAAGCGTTAGGACATGTACACAATCTTCAGTAGAGAACTAGAGAAAAAAACTTTAGCAGATGAAGTAAATATTTATAATGAAATGAATTCCAGGGCAATCCAGGTTCTAACTAAAAGTTATTAAGTTCCACGTTGGATAGTTTGCAAACACTATACATTATAGATAAGACACCTCTTTTAACTGGTTTCCAATTATTATAAACACCTTGCCAACACCCAACGTCACAAACTCACTACGTCATGTGTTACATTCCCTTCAGCTTAACATCAGGCTCGAATCAGCGTCATGTTCAAGGTTGGAAATAATATTGAATGCAAGTAAGTAAGTAAGTAAGTAAGTAAGTAAGTAAGTAAGTAAGTAAGTAAGTAAGTAAGTAAGTAAGTAAGTAAGTAAGTATTTTGTTTATTATTCCTCTTGAAAACGAACAGCGGGACATAGAACATCATTGGGTCCATGGGCGGAGTTTATTACGAGCTCGGAGCTAGGGGGTTCAACCCCAAGAATGCCCAGATTCAGGTTTGTCACATAGAAAACGGTATCTTTCCCGGGGTTAGCCCCCAAGAAATTTTCACGAACGAAACTTGAATCCGATGACTAACAATTTTTTGTCCGAGAAAATAGCATGGTGAGACTTCAATTAAAGTCGATGATTAAAACGGGTATGTCCGGAAAATACTATGGTTTCATGAAATTTCAACTACACTCGACAATTAAGAAATGGTGTGTGCCGGAAAAAGTCGGTTTTTATGAGATTTCAACTTGATGGCTAAGAAAAGTTCATCAACTTTTTGTCACCCAAAATAATATGATTTATATGAGATTTAATTTAAACTCGATGATTAAAAAAGGTGTCTACGGAAAATGTATGGTTTTATGATATTTCAATTAAACTAGATGACTAAAAATGTCTTTATGGTAAATTGTATGGTTTTTATAAGATTTCAATTAAACTAGATGACAAAAACTGTGTCTACGGAAAATTGTATGGTTTTCATGAGATTTCAACTAAGCTCGATGACTAAAAAAGGTGTCTACGAATTTTTTTATGGTTTTATGATATTTCAATTAAACTAGATGACTAAAAAAGGTGTTTATGGAAAGTAGAATGGTTTCATCGGATTTCTACTAAACTTGACCACTAAGAAATGGTGGGTCCTGAAAACGAATGGTTTTTATGAGATTTTAACTCGATGACTAAGAAATGGTCATCAACATTTTTGTCCGACAAAATAATATGGTTTTTGTGAGATCTAAATTAAACTCGATGAGCAAGAATTACATTTACGCAAAATAGTATGATTTTTATGGGAATTTAAAAAATTTCGACGACTAAAAAAGGTGTTTACGGAAATATTATGGTTTTATGAGATTTCAATTAAACTCAATGACTAAAAAAAGGGTTTATGCTAAATAGTTTGCTTTTATGAGATTTCAATTAAACTGAATGACTATAAAAAGTGTTTACGCTAAATAGTTTGGTTTTATGAGATTCCAATTAAACTTTATGACTGAAAAAGGTGTTTACGCAAAATATTATGGTTTTATGAAATTTTAATCAAACTCGATGAGTTGATGACTAAAAAAAGGTGTTTACGCAAAATGGTATGGTTTTTGTGAGACTTCAATTAAAGTCGATGACTAAAAAAGTTGTCTACGGAAAATAATATGGATCTATGATATTTCAATTAAACTGGATGACTATAAAAGGTGTTTACGGAGAATATAACGGTTTTAAGATATTTCATAAAATTCGATTACTAAAAAAGGTGTTTACGCAAAAAAGTATGGTTTTATGAGATTTTAATTAAACTCGATGAATTGATGACTAAAGAAGGTGTTTACGCAATAAGGATGGATTTTGTGAGACTTCAATTAAACTCGACGACTAAAAAAGGTGTCTACGGAAAATAGTATGGATCTATGATAATTCAATTAAACTAGACGACTAAAAAAGGTGTCTACAAAAATAGTATGGATCTATGATAATTCAATTAAACTAGACGACTAAATGAGGTGTTTAAGGAAAATATTATGGTCTTATGATATTTCTATTAAATTAGATGACTAAATAAGATGTTTTCGCAAAATATTATGGTTTTATGAAATTTCTATTAATCTCGATGGCTAAAAGAGGTGTTTTCGCTAAATGGTATGGTTTTTATGAGATTTCAATAAAGCTCGATGACTAAAAAAGGTGTTTACGGAAAATAGTCTGGTTTTTTGATATTTCAAATGAACTAGATGACTAAAAAAAGGTGTTTACGCAAGATAGTATGGTTTTTATAAGATTTCAATTAAACTCGATAACTAAAAAAGGTCATTAAATTTTGAATCGAGAAAAAATTTCTGGCGCCGCTCAATCTAGACCAAGTCTCCCCCTGACAAGTTTTCTAGCCCCCAAGAATGGAAACCAAACTCCGCTCACGATTGGGTCTCTTGAACGGATTTTGGTTATGCATAATGAGAGTTGGCAAGACTTTTAAACGTGCAATTCTACAAATATGTGTTGATTCAAAAAAGGCAGCTATAATGGACTTAGAGAGTTGTAAAAATCACATCCTCGCAGCTAAAATAGTTTTTAAAAATCCATTGTCATCTGATTGGCGGTTATTTACCAGGGTAGATCAAAAGGTTGAGAAAAGTCATGCAGTTCTGAAACTTCCTTTGATGTGCTCTGATAGCAGGTATATAATAATTATAGACGTGAGTAGGTTTCCATTTCTATCAGTGTTTACTTTTTAGTCTTTCTAAGAAACATAATTTGCATATAATAAATTAACGCTATGATTTTAGTCATGAATTTGAGTAATATTCTGTATATAGCATGTATTTCTTTTATATATATCGTTGATTAAATGCATCACAGAGGTGTCTATATGAAATTCTTTGAAAGTTTTTTGGCAAAACTGTTTTGCGAAATTGGCACATTCCATCATTAAATAAATTCGTGATATCAGCTTTAAAAGAGGTGTTTAATGCAACCTGCACTCCGATCGAGTTCAATAGCAAATTACAGTTTGAACTATATCTATCAGGACTGAGGAAATGGATCTTTTTTTTATTTTGGATGACTGCTAAAATGATACAATTAGATGTGGACATTAAAAAACAGCCTTCCCTCACCCTTCCAAACTCGGCGTTTCGCGCCTCAGCGATCGACCTTCGGCCGCTCGTCCGTCCCCCCCAAAGTTCGGACCAGGTTTCCGCCTTTGGCCAAATCGTTTTGTTTGAATGACGTTTTGCTGTGTCTATTCTTTTGTTGTTTGTTTTCAAAAGTTTTAATAAAGATTGATTGATTGATTGATTACCTATTAGAACAACGAATGAGATACTGTGGCTGTGAATATAGATATAAATAGGATTTGAAAATTTACAAACGAGGAATTTGAAGAGAGAAGAACTGGAAGCAAAACGCTGCACTAGATAGGATTTCCCATACGTATACCTGATAGATCAGCAATCATATCGTAATACGAAGCAGATTTTGTGCTGGGAGGAGAAGGAGGAGGAGGAGAGAGGAGGAAGAGAGAGAGGAGGAGGAGAGAGAGGAGGAGAGAGGAGGAGGAGAGAGAGGAGGAGGAGAGAGGAGGAGAGAAGAGGAGGAGAGAGAGGAGGAGGAGGAGAGATACAGACTGTCGTAGTTGCGTTCTAATAATTATCTAAAATCGCACTCATTGCTTCTTTGAACGACGTCCAATCGAGCTGTTAGATAGCACTGCTATCAGTGCTATGCTAATCAAGAATTAAAATATCTCATGTGTTTGCCATGCATGCATACATATATGCATACATACATACATATTACATACATACAAACGTCTATTTATATACAATGTTTCAGGTCAGTAGCTGCAAAACTGAGTGTGCATTCTGGACAAACATACATAGGCCTACATAATTATAGCCACATCCTTTCTTATAGATATGGATATGATTTTTCGTTGGATGATCTGGCAGGCCTAGGTGACGTAATTCTGTTTTGTGTAGACTTTATTTCTGGCTCTAATTCAACTCGAAAGAAACAGCTTTGTTTTATTGAACGAGAAAAAAAATTAATTCCCGTTAGGAATAAAACAACAAATACAGACACGAGACAATAATTTCAATTGAATTACCGTTACTAAGCTATAAGCTATACCAGCGGTTCCCAACCCGTGGCCCGCGGGCCAAAAGTGGCACGCGAGGCCTCAAAAAATGGCCCGCCAGGCCTAAAAAAATGACCCTCATCTCTCAAAGAATTAACAATAATATTTGAAAAAATTGACAATTTGGACAGAATAGAACATATAATTATTTTCTATTGCAAATTATTTTATTTTGAAGTCTATAAACATCAAACATTCTACTTTGAATCAATTATAACAATTTTCATATGCTTTTAGTTAATTAAATTTTAGCATTGTGGCCCCCTAAATGCCCTAATGTCCTTTAACTAAAAAAAGTGGCCCTCGTGTCCTCCAACTTAGAAAAAGTGGCCCTCCAGCCAAAAAAGGTTGGGAACCACTGAGCTATACACTCGGAACCTTCAGCTTAATATTATTTTTTTCTTTACCTAGGCCTACATCTTTCATCTGTCTGTCTCTATGTATGTCTCTACGTATTTGTCCGTCTGTCTCTCGCTGTCCTTTAAATATATAATACAGGAAAAAGGCAAAATTCTCCGATCACAAGTTCATATCAAGTCAGTGGAGATATATTTACAAAATAGTCTAGTTTGAGAAGTCTGAGAAGTCTCATAGGAATTGAGGTGACGATCACAGTCGAATGCGACCAAGAGAGACTTAAGACCTCGGCGAATAACAGCAAAAAAAACAACAACAATATACATTCGCCAAATTAATTGTCTATTTTCTCTTTGTCTCTCTTTCTCGCCGTCTCCTTCTTTTTATCTCTGTGCTTGTCATTTTCTCTTCGTTTCTGTCCTCCACATTCTCGTCAGAACTGGTTCAGTCCAGTTCATCTGAGACCTGATAAAAATAAAAATAATTAATTGATAGATTCAAATGTCGTTCATTATCATCCTTCTTCAGCATCGCATCGAATTTCGCGTCCTGCTCAAGTTTCGATCGACACGTGACCTGCATGTAGGCCTATGTATCTGCTCATTCACTGGCGATTTGGTAAATATTTAATTCGAGTAGTTTCAAATGCACACAAATCGCAATTAAAATTCGATAAAAGAATTTTTTAACAACAGCATAAAGCAGAAAACATCATACACGCACTCTGGCAGACAGACAGACAGACAGACAAGCAGGCAGACAAGCAGACAGGCAAGAGTACTGATGGACGCCAAGTAAAACGGCAAAAAATCCGTTAAACGTTCAGTAAAGAATGAAAGGATGTCTCAAATAATAACAGGAAACAAAATGACTCAGCAAATTACTAAACGACAGACCGACCGACCGACCGACAGACCAACCGACCCGCCAAGCCCTTGCTAGGCTGCAAGGAATGTCAAACTAGTCACAGAATAATAATTGTATTATAAGACCGGAAGATGGAAGGCGTGCTGCGACAGCGCATGAAGACAAGTCTAGCGTGGAAGACGCTAAGAGTAATATTATCTCATTAATATGAACATCTTTCTCATGAATCATGGTCAAGAGAGAATCTCGAACACCCTACGGCTTCACACATTTTCCAGTACCTCATTTTTCCTGTCAGACTTCTCCACTAGTCTTGGCGACTTGTTCTTTCCTCTGTTACAGTCTTTTCCACTTTCCTCTGCTCGTCCCTCTTCCATCTTCTGCTGTTCCTTCCATTGACTTTCGTCAGTTGTGCTTTTCCCATTCACTGTTCTCACTGTCTCCAGTCAGCAGTTTCACGTTCCTCTGTTGTCTTCTTTACTTCCCACTGTTTCTTCCTTTCAATTTGCTTCAACTATATCTTCCTTCGTCTTCTTCACCTTCTATTCACCCAGTCTGCTCGAGTGGCTCTTTCTTACTTTGTGGCTCTGTGAGTCTGGAGCTCACTTGCTCCATGGGCTCTGTGACTCACTGGCTCTGTGACTCACTGGCTCTGTGACTCCTTGGCTAAGTGACTCATTGGCTAAGTGGCTCCATGGCTCAGTGGCTCCATGGCTCCATGGCTCCGTGGCTCCGTGGCTTCGCATCTTAAATGACGGATTCCTTGTTGATGACTCCTCCTCCTCCTTCTCCGCTGAAGTTGTCTTCGCTGCAGCTTGTTGGACTGCAGTTGTCACTCGCTACATTGCTGCTGCTTCTCATCTGCATTTCAATGTCAAGCAGGCGATGGTTGAGTTGACTTTGCTGTTCGTTCAACCTCACGTTCAACGTTGCGTTCTCCGTTTCAAGCGTCTGAAGACATCCGCGTAAGACAGAGATCTCGTGCAGCATCATAAGGTCCGGAGCCTGGACGAAGGAGGAAGCGACGACTGGAGGAGACGGTCCACCGAACACGCCGCTGCTTCCAGGCGTCACGGTCGACTGATGATGGTTGATGCAGATGGGCTGCTGCTGCTGCTGCTGCTGCTGCTGCTGCTGTTGATGGAAAAGGTGTTGATGGAGAGGCCCAGCAAAGGGCGATGGTGAGTAGCCATGGAATGAAGAGAGCAGAGATGATGATGCTGATGCGGATGGCAAGTAATTAGAGTCTGCAGTTGAGATCGACGATGGAATGTAAGCGGAGGATGAGAGAAGATGCTGCTGCTGCTGCTGATGCTGATGCTGATGCTGATGCTGCTGCTGATGCTGATGTTGATGCTGGTGTGGGTGGAATTGATGTTGGAGATGATGCTGGTCGACCTGAAATGGGGGAATTCCAGTCGTTATCGTCGTATTCAACGGACTGGCCATCAACGACCTGCCTCCCGCACTCCATCCCACACCACCTCCACCACCACCACCAATCTCAGCCTGGTAGCACAATGACGGCAGGCAGACAGGAGCCGGTGAAGACGAAGCAGCGTAGAAGGCAGCAGCTGGCGACTGACCGATGAAGAGAGGATGAGGATGAGGATGATGATGCTGGTCGCCGACATCCTCCTCCTCTTCCGCTGTTGCTGCTGCCTTGGCCGCCGCATCGTGGATGCTTTTGCCGACCAGCGATGGCATTGATGGGTAGACGGATGAGGAGGAGGAGGAGGCTGCGGGCGTGTTGTCTCGTCGCATGCGGTCGTTGATGAGCACGTGGAAGGGAGACAGCCGTCGCTGGTCGTAGTCACCAAGTGCAACAGCTGCTGCGGCTGATGCTGGTGAGGAGTAGGAGGGTGCGTAGGGTGCGTAGGGTGCGGCGGAGGATGGGGCGGAGGGAGGCGAATGGAAGGACGACGCTGTTTCGGGTGAGTAGCAATAGACCGGGGTCGGTGCAGCCAAGACCGATGTCCCTGTCCCTGCCCCTCCTGCCCCTCCCGCCCCTCCTGCCCCTCCTGCCCCTGCCCTTGCAGTCGGTCGAGTGGCCGCCGCTGGTCCATCGATCCGTCGTCGGAGGGACGAGGAGGGAGGACTGCCACCATCACCATGGCCACCATCACCATGGCCACCACCTAAGCCATGGCCACCACCTAAGCCATGGCCACCATCACCATGGCCACCTAAGCGGCGAAAGGCCGTGGACGTCGCGGCCGCGGCTGCTGCTGGTGCTGCTACGACGCCGAGGCGCAGCAGCCGGGGACTGGCATCAGTCAGCGCAGCAGCAGCAGCAGCAGCAGCAGCAGATGTGGGGTAGGTATTATGAGATGGATAAGAAGAAGAAGAAGAAGAAGGGGCGGATGAGAGAGGATGAGGAGGATGGGTTGATGCTGACGGAGGAGGAGTTGGGGATGATGTGTTGTTGACCGAATGTTTCACCAGCAGCGACGTGCTGTCACCTGGTGAGTGAATGATGCGATGGTCGATTGTTGATGACGATGCAGAGGCGGTCAGCGCACGGTCAAAGGTCTCCTCTGCAGCTGCATCCTCATCTCCATTGTTGTTAACTTTAGTGTTGCTGCTGCTGCTGCTGCTGCTGCGTGTGCCTTGACCACCGGACGACCTTGTGGCAGTGGCTGTTGGCGAATGGGTCTGCGTGGTTGAGGTCAGCTGGGGAGAATGACAGGATGGCGGAACAGGAGGAGTAGGAGGAGGAGGAAGAGGAGGAGTGTAGTGTTGTTGTTGTAGCTGTTGTTGTTGTTGTTGTTGTTGTTGTTGTTGTTGTTGTTGTTGTTGTTGTTGAGAGGATGGACCAACGACGGAAGCAGCGCTGCTGCGGTTGGCAATTCGCATCGCTTCGAGCGATACTTTTCCAGACGATTCGAGAAGTCCTGGCGTGCTTCGACTTCGAGGCAAACCTGCAACATTAATTCAAAAATCATCATTAATTCAAAAATCATCATTAATTCAAAAATCATCATTAATTCAAAAATCATCATTAATTCAAAAATCATCATTAATTCAAAAATCATCATTAATTCAAAAATCATCACTTTAAGCTCCAAAAGCACAACCTGGCTGTGCCACGAAATATCCGGATCCGGTGTAATACTTCGACCTTCACTCTTCAAACAAATTTGATCTTGTATTATACCGTAATGCATCATAATTATAAGAACAACTATTTCTTAGTGCAGATCCTTTGCTCCAATAGTATTTGACTCTTTCTTTAGAATAATATGCTTTCCACATCTATACTCGATCTCAAATTCTTGCTGATTATTATTTTCAGTCTTACTCATCTGCTTTTCTCCAAATCTGTTTCTTCTTGCGCATCCTTGCGCACAGGGAGCGCCTCTGAATGGTTAACCGTATACTAGAGGCACTTCATAAATGTCTAGTATACAACACAGATACCATCATCATCATCATCATCATCATCATCATCATCATCATCATCATCATCATCATCATCATCATCATCATCATCATCATCATCATCATCATCATCATCATCATCATCATCATCATCATCATCATCATCATCATCATCATCATCATCATCATCATCATCATCATCATCATCATCATCATCATCATCATCATCATCATCATCATCATCATCATCATCATCATCATCATCATCATCATCATCATCATCATCATCATCATCATCATCATCATCATCATCATCATCATCATCATCATCATCATCATCATCATCATCATCATCATCATCATCATCATCATCATCATCATCATCATCATCATCATCATCATCATCATCATCATCATCATCATCATCATCATCATCATCATCATCATCATCATCATCATCATCATCATCATCATCATCATCATCATCATCATCATCATCATCATCATCATCATCATCATCATCATCATCATCATCATCATCATCATCATCATCATCATCATCATCATCATCATCATCATCATCATCATCATCATCATCATCATCATCATCATCATCATCATCATCATCATCATCATCATCATCATCATCATCATCATCATCATCATCATCATCATCATCATAATAGTTCAGATGAGTTTGTAGGCACTGGCCTTTGTTTGACTCTTGTTCGATGGGTGCTTTCTTGTAGCGCTCGAGTCTTTTGACGGCGATGGCTTCGAGACGGACCCTGGCCGTCGGGTAGTCCTTCAGAACCTCCCACAGATCGTTCTTTGACAGACAGAACAGGTCAGAGTAACCGACCGAACGGACAGAAGCCGTGCGTCTGTTGCCTGCGTTGCCCATATTCAGAATACTGATCTCACCAAAGTAGCTGCCTGGCCGTAAGGTGGCCAGCACCGTCTTACCGTTGTCATTGACAACCTGAAGCCGACCTCGGTTCACAATGTACATCTCTTTGCCCACCTCACCTGACACACACACGCAAAACAACAGCGTCACACCACATGCACAGATGATGAAGGAATGACGAAAAGGCCAGACAGAAACAGAGAATGTAATATGCGGATTTAAATTTAATGATCAGTCAGAATATTCAGCGATAATTATTTAGTGGACAGACCACTGTGACAAACATCGTTTCAGAGTGCAGAATAGTTTACCGTAGAAAGATTATTATTGCTCGTGCTTATGCTATTATAGGACTACCAACCCTCGTATCGAGGAAGGTTGAAGGCCATGCTATTATATCATGCGGAATTCTCTTAAACAGCAAACTCATAAGTCCTTAACAAAAATTAATAAGATCAAAAACTTTATCCATTCCCAAAAATATCGAGAAAAAACCGATTGAAGCCATTAACCTGACAAATAATGATGACGATGATGACTACAAGACGACAACGACGACAATCGTCATTGTTATCAACATCATCACCATCAATATGATATTACGACAAATTTTATGAACACAGACGGTGAAGGTCTGTATGAGCATTCTGCTGCAGCTGTTTATATATATACATTATAGGATATATATATATATAGGCTAATATACCTACATACATCTTAAACCATAAGGCAAAGTCGATTCTGTGGCGATGTCGCGCTGTGCGCAAATCTCTCTCGGTCAAAGGCTTTGACACCGAATGGAGTCTCAGTTCAATGACGAAACATTTTTTAAAATCTTCTTATGCGAATGTGGAAGTCATCGCGACTATGTTCAGCTAATAATTCGCTTTAAAACCCGAGTTATGGACATTTGAAATTTCGATGCGGTAGTTAGCGCCTATACAGATTATTTTAAGAAGAGATTTAATTTAACCTTGCGTCGCCGTTATTGACCAGATGTCAGTTTAAATCAGAGGTTTTCAAACTGCGGTCCGCGGACCCCTGGGGGTCCGCGGCTTGTTGCCAAGGGGTCCGCAAAGCAGGTCCGGAAAAACAATAAAATTAGTAGGCTACATTTGCAATGTTTTCATTATCATCTAAAATTATATAAAAAGAACTGAGCTATAATACAACTGAGCTATAAAAACATCTGAGCTATCTATGGTTATTACTTACTGATGTCTAGTAACAACCTGTTTTTGCTCATTAAACGATTATATAATTATACAGAACATTAGTTCCTTCTGGGGCTACATGTATTTTAGTGCACGTTAGTGTAACTGTGACGTACCAACAGAGACGTCATTGCTGCTAGACGGAATTGCTGCTATATTTAAAAAAATATAATATTAATATTTTTAACGTTCTTCATAACCATGGATAAATTTCTAAGGAGAAAAACTGATCAGAAATCAGAAGATTTTGACGACAAGGACAAATGCGAGAAAAAGAAAAAAATAGGCCTATGATCCACATGTAGGCCTACTAGTTTCCAGAGTATATTTCATTATGGTAATTCATTGTAGACGGAACAAATTATGATTAACCTCTTTGCGTTATGTCATGAGTCATGACTCATGAGTGTGCAAATTCTGTCAAATCAGGATTCAATGAAACCCGTGAAATTAAAGCGCCATTTAATTGGACAATGCATGCAAATTGCAGATGTTGCCAAAGGAATATCTCGAGCGACAAAAGGAGCTGTTAGCCTAAGCGTATTAAATACGATTCACATAAGAACTAAATTTTAGTATAGCATTGCGAATAGCACGAACGAGAAAGCCTCACACAATTGCGATTGGCCAACTTTATTGCATAGGCCCATGATAGGGGTCCGCCACCTAACAACGACATGCTACGGGGGTCCCCAGCTTTAAAAAGTTTGAAAACCCCTGGTTTAAATGACGTCACACTTGCCGAAAGGGTGGGACGAGGACGGGTGAGCGGTGAGCAGGGTTGGAGCGGGGTGGCATGGAGGGGATGTGAAAACCCAAAATTCTCCGGACAACGCCGGGTTCCACTTTTACGTCTATGTATGTTATATACGCATAGCCTAAATACTGATATAGCTGTTTATGCATAAACAGCTGCATAATATATTAGTCATATAATATATATATATATATATCGCCGCCTGAGAGTTATAATGCTCTATCATGAATTTTTGAAAAAATCGAGTTTGGTATCAATTTCATCAGGGTAGTATTTGCTCTATCATTAGACAAAGAAGCTAGCTGAATGAAGCGGTCGTTTCTTAGTTATAAGTCAGTATTTAAAAGCTCTATCTTGCGAAACTGTTTCCAATCTAGACTTTCTTAGGGTTATAATGCTCTATCATTACTCGTCGGCAGCCAATCACAAGGCTGCTTTTGACTATGATAGAGCAAAGTTTCACTGAATAAAAAGTTCAGGGTATAAATGCTCTATCATCATCATAGGCGAAACCATTACGCTGAGTTAGAGCAAAAGCATACTCGCAGTGTATGATAGAGCAATATAATACTGAAGACGCGATTAGAATAAATACTTCGTGTATTACTTTACGTGGTCAAATTTACTATGTCTGACCGAAACGTTTTGCTGTAACATATATTTTTGCATTTTCTTAAATTTTTCTATATTTTTTAACTTTTGTTGAACAAAATATATATTTTTTCAAAACAAGTCACTGGCAGGAATCTAAAAATGATAGAATTATACTGCAAAACAATTAAATTAAGAATTTTGGGCCTAAAACAGTGACCAAACTTTAAAGTCGTTTTACTCAGTTTCGCCAAAAGCTATGATAGAGCATTATAACTCTAGGGCGGCGATATATATATATATATATATATATATATATATAATGCCTGTGCAGGTTGTGCGTGCGTGTGTCTGTGCGTATGTGTCTGTGCGTGTGTCTGTGCGCATGTGACGCGTCGTCATCGTCGTTTACCTTTTCTGCAAATGTAATCACCAGGTGAGAAGAGAACAGGTCGCAGTCGAAGAACGAGTTCGCAGAGGAATCCAGCCTCTGTGTTCTGGAAGATCTCGACTCGTTTGAGTGTGTCGAGATGAACGTGTAGAGCGATCTCAGCTTTCAGTTTGTTCGGCAGAAGACTGAGTGTCTTCTCTTCATCTGATGATTTCTTAGTCATCCACAAATAGTCGAACCACTTGATGACTCGGTCTTGAAGTCGCAGTGGAACACGACGTAACATCATGTACGTCTTCACGCTGTCCAACTTTGCTGCCAACAACAGCAACAACAACATCCAACCAAAGATTATTTATAAACTATAGAGAAGAAGAAAAGTTCAAAGAGTTCAAAGAGTTCAAAGAGGAAGACGTCAACTACTAGCAATAATTATGAGCCGACCTACTGTAAGACCTTCTTTATAAGACTTAGAGGAACTGAGAGCAGGTTAGCAGGTTTCTTTGCAACTGATCACCTTCGATGATGTCAACAAAGTTGGGTTTTATCCACAACGTATTGATTCATTAATTGATCGGAGTATGGAGTGGCAACATTTTGTATTCGAACCTGCTACAGGGGCATGCAGATAACCTGAAAAAGAAGAAAGTATTCCAGCACAAAATCAGACAAAATGAGCTTAAAAGTTTTCTGAAAGTCAACCAACTTGCCCCCGACCTGGGGCAAGTTGGTTGCCTGCTTGAGGCAAATTGGCTGACAATAAATTATACACGTAAATCACGGCTTGAAATCTCCCGGACATAAAACGCTGGCGTGCTGAGTGAGAGGTAACGAGTTTCGCCCCTAACAGACGTGGCAGATGGGCTTTGTAGGCTGCTATTATAGCGCCATGTTTTGCAGGCTGTCAGCAGCAGTTCTGTTAGTAGTTAAGATTTATGACATTGTCTTCTGTAACTTGCGTTTTTGTGAATTGTTGAAATTGCATGTACACTGGTTTTTAAATTTGCACATGGAGTGCACGACTATATAAAGTGCGTTTGTATTGCGTTTGTATTGCGTGTGGAGTAAGACTGTGGAGTGAGTTTGGGGAGCGTTTAAATGCTTTTTGGGTGCGTTTGGGGTGCGTGGGGATTCGTGTGGAATGGGTGTACTACAGTAACTGTACATCATACATATGATCGCCGTCTCAGAGTCTCCAGCCTCCTTCCACCTTCACCGCAATGCTCGCCGGTGCCGTCCACAGAAGATGGTAGCACGACATGCAGACATGCAGACTGTAACATTATAACATAATATGTTATGCGTTGGATGCAGCAACTGTTGCTGCTGCTGCTGCTTCCAATTCCACTTCGCTGCTGTCAAAGTTCGTTCCATCTACTACTACTACTACGATGAAGACGACGACAACGATGATGTTGGTGGTGGTGGTGGAGGAGGTGGTGGTGGTGGTGATGGTGGTGGTGGTGGAGGTGGTGGAGGTGGTGGAGGTGGTGGTGGAGGTGGTGGAGGTGGTAGTGGTGGAGGTGGTGGAGGTGGTGGAGGTGGTGGAGGTGGTGGTGGAGGTGGTGGAGGTGGTAGTGGTGGTGGTTGTGGTGCGGACCAGTGAGACCTCAACGCAATTATACGGCGAAGAAGAAACGGTGGATATCGTTGCATCTGCAATGAATTATGCATGCGTCTACATTGTATACACTGTATGCATTGTATACATCGTATGCAATGCATGGGATGTATACATGTATTAATACGTGGTCGAAATGACACAAGTGGCATCCAACCGACTCTCTTCAATTCTAATGTACGTTAACAAGATGACAGCATCGTCGTCGTCGTCGTAGATCCATAAATTAATTATTCCGTCCTCACTCACTCTAGATTCGACTCTCAACCTTTTAAGCGATACACAAGATGCTATACATCTACATTACATGCAGCTAATACATATATATATATATATATATATATATATACATGTATATATATACTGTAGACTATATATACATCTACATTACATGCAGCCAACTATTATAGACTAAGACGGTTGGAAAATATAGCAATGCATCTGACAGCGAATCAAGCGATACTAGGGACATGTTGTTGACGGCCACAACTGAATAACTTTGTTAATTATAATAGGATGGATAATAGGATGGATAATAGGATGGATAATAGGATAGATAATAGGATGGATAATAGGATGGATAATAGGATGGATAATAGGATGGATAATAGGATGGATAATAGGATGGATAATAGGATGGATAATAGGATGGATAATAGGATGGATAATAGGATGGATAATAGGATGGATAATAGGATGGATAATAGGATGGATAATAGGATGTATATACACAGAAGAAGATTGGAAAACGAAGAAATGATGACGAGGCTGAAAATTCAGAAGAGATGATAATTTATTACTCGACAAGAAAGAAACGACTCAGCCAAGATGGACGGATATAAGATCCATGCACAGAGAGAGAGAGAGAGAGAGAGAGAGAGAGAGAGAGAGAGAGAGAGAGAGAGAGAGAGAGAGAGAGAGAGAGAGAGAGAGAGAGAGAGAGAGACAGACAGACAGACAGACAGACAGACAGACAGACAGACAGACAGACAGACAGACAGACAGACAGACAGACAGACAGACAGACAGACAGACAGACAGACAGACAGACAGACAGACAGACAGACAGACAGACAGACAGACAGACAGACAGACAGACAGACAGACAGACAGACAGACACACTGACGGGGACAGACAGAGACATACATAGACAGAGACATCTATAGACAGAGATAGAGACATAAGCTTATTGTAAGAGAATGATGAAATGTAATTGATGTCTCTGGTCACCTCCTTACTTGTATCGCATTCAATTGGGATACAACTAAAATGTCTCATTTTCATCTCTGGCACCATTGTCTACTTCCCATCACCTCGTGGCAGCTGAACAATAATCCGCCTCTTCATACACCCTAACCCTAACCCTTCATTCTTTTCTTCTCATTCTGTCTCAGTTGCCAGATTCCGTCTCTTCTCCACCGCCACATATTTCTCCTTCCCATCTTGCTCCTCGTCCCATTCCTCCTCCTTCCTCCTCATTCTCCTACTATTCCCCTTCCTCATTCTCCTCCTTCTCTTCCTCCTCCCCTCCTCATTCTCCTGATCCCTGCAACCGTCATTCGACCTGTGACAATGCACAATATAATTATATGTAGCGCTGTAGTTGTCTGATACGTTGTGACAGGTGTGGCTGGTGATTGAGACATGGTCCAATAATAATTACTGCACGAGCCGCCCACGACTGCTCTTTAAATTCATCGATGTTTAGAAGGGTGGACAATAAAACCATCTATTCAAGAAGGGTGGACAATAAAACCATCGCAAATGTCAATCAATGCTGAAGCCAAGCTACGACCTCAAGTGAGCGCTGCTCAACAACGCCACCGCCACCGCCGCCGCACTAGAGGGCCGCAGCAGCAGCAGCAGCAGCAGCAGCACTGCTATCACCGTCAGCTGCTGCTGCTGCTGCTGGTGCGCTCTAGTGCGTCAGTGGTGGCCGATGCAGAAGTCGACGACGGTGGATCGATCGATGCATCGGACGATGGAACGGTGAACAGCAGCAGCAGCAGCAGCAGCAGCAGCAGCAGCAGCAGCAGCAGCAGCAGCAGCAGCAGCAGCAGCAGCAGCAGCAGCAGCAGCAGCAGCAGCAGCAGCAGCAGCAGCAGCAGCAATACATGTACATGTATAATATACATTGTATAATATACATTGTATAATATACATTGTAAAATATACATTGTATAATATACATTGTATAATATACATTGTATAATATACATTGTATAATTATACATTGTATGATATACATTGTATATCCGTTGAATTGTTAGCCGCACAATCGTCTAAACAGACAGACTAAAGACAATCCGAAAGCCAACTGAAATCCGCTTCCACCTTCTCCTCTTCCTCTGATTCCTCCTTGTCCTCTTATTTCTTTTATTCCTCTCATTCCTTTTTGTCCACTTTGTCCTCTTTCAACGCCGACATTTTCGTTTCAAATGTCAACAGTAGTGAGATGACTGCGGTTTTTGCCAAACCTAAAAATAGCCTGCACTCAATGACCCATGAGTCATGTGATCAAAGGTCAACCGGAAGTGACGTCATCACACGTGACCTATGTCTCCTCTGTTCTAAAAATTAATCACAAACTTCTCTCACGGTTCACCGCAAGTGACGTCAAACCGATACTGACTTCGCGGCCCACCAGATATGCACACAGGAAATGCACAGAGAAAGTGCGTTCTTGACTGGATGTATGTATGTATGTATGTATGTATGTATGTATGTATGTATGTATGTATGTATGTATGCATGTATGCATGTATGACATTGTATGTAGGCTATACTGCCGTGCTAAGCAAAAAGACAGTAACTCAAAAAAGACGATTTTGCGTAAAACGATAAAGAAGAAATCGGTTTAATTCAACCGGAAATAAAGCTAGAATCTTTCTGAATTTTTGCAAACAGTTATAATCTACTGAATTTTGGAACTAAACTCGTTTTTCGTTAAATTTGTTTAAAAATTGTATAAAAATGAGATACTGCTTTTTTGCTTAGTATCGAAGAATTGAACATAGGTTTGATGCTAAGCAAGAAAGCAGTAACTAATCGTATGGTAGAGAGGGCTGGTGAAAAATAATTGTTCTCTTTGCGATACAAGAATGAAATTTGGTATATACCACGAACATGTCCTAAGAAAAATATTTGGCTATAAGGTCATTGCAGATTTGCCCTCTGGCCCCAATGGCAGCCATTTTCCAAAATGGCCGACAGATATACATATTTTTAAATATCTTGGCTTCTATTTAACTTAGAAGTGTCATCTTAGTGTCTAATCATACATATTTAGAGACGCTGATTCCAATAGTGCCATCTAAAACCAACTCTGGCTTCAACGGCGGCCATTTTTCAAAATGGCCGACCAAAATCGTGATTTTTTTAATATCTCAGCATTAAATCCACTTAGAATCGTCATCTTGGTGCCTAAATATACATATTTAGGGACAAAGATTCCAATGGGGCCTCCCAAAACTTCATCTGGCCTCAATGGCGGTCATTTTCAAAATGGCCGTCCAAAATGTGAATTTTGCAAATCCCTCTTTTTGGGTCGGCCATTTTGGAAAATGGTGGTCATTGAGGTCACTGGGAACTATGTGATGGCCCTATTGAGATCCCTGACTGAAATGTGCATGTTTTGACACCAAGATGACAATTCCAAGTGAACTGAAAGCCGAGATATTAACAAATCCCTCTTTTTGGGTCCGCCATTTTGGAAAATGGCCGCCATTGAGACCATGGGGAACTTTGTGATGGCCCTATTGGGATCCTTGACCTGAGATGTGTATGTTTTGACACCAAGATGACGATTCTAACTTAATTGAAAGCCGTGATTTTGACAAATCCTTCTAGCTGGGTCGGCCATTTTGGAAAATGGCCGCCATTGAGGTCATAGAGTACTTTGTGATGGCCCTATTGTGAACCTTGACCCGAAATGTGTCTGTTTTGACACCAAAATGACGATTCCAAGTGAACTAAAAGCCGAGATATTGAAAAATCTCCATTTTTGGGTCGTCAATGGCGGCCATTTTCCAAAATGGCCGTCATTGAGGTCATGCGAAAACTTTGAGATGATCCTATTGGACTCTTTGACCTTGAATGTGTATGATTTGACACCAAGATGACGATTCTAGGTGATTTGAAAGCCGATATATTGAAATATCTGTAAATCGGTCGGCGATAAATATACATGGAATACTAAGCAAGAAGACAGTAACTCAAGTTACTGCTTTTTTGCTTAGCACGACGACCCAATTTTGAGATACTGTTAATTTCGTTTCCGTTTTTTTCCATGTTCCCGGACCGATACCGTTTCCTTGCTTCCAGATATGATAGAACATTGTTGTCAGGATGTGAAAACAAGTGCTAACTCAAAAACGGAAAAACTTGAGTTACTGTCTTTTTGCTTAGCACGGCAGTATACATTGTAGATGGATGGATGCATGGATGGATAGATGGATAGATGGATGGATGAATCAATGGACAAGTGTGGCTGGGTGAATGAATTGGTGTTGGGATGAATGGAGAGATGGATTTTTGCATCTTTTGTTTGCTTGTCTTAATCTTCGCTCAATCGATTTTTGAAGAGTGAAATTTGACGAATCAGGAAGACATGGCTTCGCAAGCGTTCGCATGATGCCAACAACATAATAGTCGGGTCAATCTACGACATAACTTGGGTGAACCCCAAAAAAATTGCAAGAAAACGTTTTATGACGATTTTCTGTTGTCTTAGGTCTGGTGATGAACATACTAAAAGTTACAAGAAATCGGACCACGGCAAGTGGTCTAATTTTGGCGGGAAAAAAGATGGCCGCCATTTGGACTAGACGTGGAGTCTGGAAATTATACTGTTAGAAGCAAATCATGTAACAATGTGCTAACGTGCTTTTCTAGACTAATTTGACCCTCCTGAGAACGAAAATCGTGGTTAGTAAGTTCAATTTTTAGCGGTTGCATGAGAAAACAAGATGGCGGCCAAAATGGCGGTCTATAATTGCTTCAAAAGGTTGTATAGTCGGATCAATCTACAAAATGATTCCAAAAATTGTAAAAAGGCGCTTTATGATGATTTTCTGGTCTCTTGGGTCTGGTGATGAACATACTAAAAGTTACAAGAAATCGGACCACGGCAAGTGGTCTAATTTTGGCGGGAAAAAATATAGCCGATAATTGAATCAGGCTTGGAATCTGGAAATGATACTGTTAGAAGTAAATCGTGTAACAATTCGCTAACAAACTTTTCTATACTAATTTAACCCTCCTGAGAACGAAAATCGTGGTTAGCAAACTTGAATTTTAGCGGTTGCGTGAAAAAACAAAGATGGCGGCCAAAATGGCGGCCTATTGCTTCAAAAGTCTGTAAGTCGGGTATTGTATGTGATATGAACACGATTTTTACATTTAAATTAAGATGTTAGGGTTCTAGGCATGCAATGGAATGAAAGACACATAAATATATTATGTAGCACTGGAAGAAAACCAAAATGGCGGAAAAAATGGCGGCCAAAATGTTGAAATTGCCTTAAATGAAGTGATGTATGCAATGGAAATATGAATTCTGACTCCAACTTAGCATTTTTGAGGTAACGGAAAGCAATGGAATCATCTTTGCAAATATGACACTGCAAGAAAACAAAAATGGCAGCAATCGGAAACGTTTCGGAGAAGTTCGTCAACAAAACTCATGGGTTCATTACAAGTGGAAGTGTGTCGGAAATGGATGGATTTACGGTGGAGGAGGCGGAGGAAGAGGCGGAACGTGGTATAAGGCGAATTGAATTCGTCCTTTGCAATCCCATCCTCATCCAAGCCAACTACATCATCATCAGCATCTTCATCACTGCATGACATCAAATGGTGCTGGAGATGGAGGGGAATTCATTCCAGGTCTGGTGGTTCGGTCCATCGAACAACATGTACATGGGGGTCGGCGCTGAAACGAAAGGCTTCATCAACGTTCACCAGGGTAACCAGTCGGCATCGTCCCTCTATGGAAGCCTGGCCAATGGGTACCTGCCAAGAACACGCTGTCAGAACAAGGGTTTGCTATCCATGACGCATCACCACCACCAGCAGCACCACCACCACCTGGAGATGGAAGTTGTTCGAATGTTTTCTGCTCTCCAAACCAAACGCAGATCACGTTACCCTAGAAACCACTGTTTGCACAGCGATGTTTCGGGGGTCCAATCTGAATTCATAGTGGAAGAGATGTTGTACCTCTCCAGCTCACTGCTGATCTTCTGCGCCAAGTCCTTAGTGTTGATCTCTTCCGTCTCCAGGTGGTGGTGGTGCTGGTAGTGGTGGTGACCGTCTTTGCGAGACAGTCCATCGAGGCCCCCCGTTGGAGATGATCGGTATCTTAGCGTTCCTGCATGGTCTCAGACGAAGACTGACACTGCAAGGGGGAGATCAGTGCAACGGGAAGAGGTTCGTAGTGTACAGGCTGGGAGTGAACGACGGCTGGAGGAAACGCGACGATGACAATGGAACAGCGGCTGGTAGGGGAGCCCTCTCAGGTGTACTGGTTGTAGAGGTGCGCTGATTGATGCGTCATGGATAGCAAACCCTTGTCCTGTTTGCGTGTTCCCGGCAGGTACCCATTGGCCAGGCTTCCATAGAGGGATGATGCCGACTGGTCACACTGGTGACCCTGGTGAACGCTGATGAAGCCGTTAGTGGTTGGTAGGGGAGCCCTCTCATGTGGAATGATTTCCTCTGCCCCTGCAGCACCATTTGATGTCATGCAGTGATGAAGATGCTGATGATGATGTGGTTGGCTTGGATGAGGATGGGATTGCAAAGGACGAATTCAATTCGCCTTATACCACGTTCCGCCTCTTCCTCCGCCTCCTCCACCGTAAATCCATCTATTTCCGACACACTTCCACTTGTAATGAACCCATGAGTTTTGTTGACGAACTTCTCCGAAACGTTTCCGATTGCTGCCATTTTTGTTTTCTTGCAGTGTCATATTTGCAAAGATGATTCCATTGCTTTCCGTTACCTCAAAAATGCTAAGTTGGAGTCAGAATTCATATTTCCATTGCATACATCACTTCATTTAAGGCAATTTCAACATTTTGGCCGCCATTTTTTCCACCATTTTGGTTTTCTTCCAGTGCTACATAATATATTTATGTGTCTTTCAATCCATTGCATGCCTAGAACCCTAACATCTTAATTTAAATTTAAAAATCGTGTTCATATCACATACAATACCCGACTTACAGACTTTTGAAGCAATAGGCCGCCATTTTGGCCGCCATCTTTGTTTTTCCACGCAACCGCTAAAATTCAAGTTTGCTAACCACGATTTTCGTTCTCAGGAGGGTTAAATTAGTATAGAAAAGTTTGTTAGCGAATTGTTACACGATTTACTTCTAACAGTATCATTTCTAGATTCCAAGCCTGATTCAATTATCGGCTATATTTTTTCCCGCCAAAATTAGACCACTTGCCGTGGTCCGATTTCTTGTAACTTTTAGTATGTTCATCACCAGACCCAAGAGACCAGAAAATCATCATAAAGCGCCTTCCTACAATTTTTGGAATCATTTTGTAGATTGATCCGACTATACAACCTTTTGAAGCAATTATAGACCGCCATTTTGGCCGCCATCTTGTTTTCTCATGCAACCGCTAAAAATTGAGCTTGCTAACCACGATTTTCGTTCTCAGGAGGGTCAAATTAGTCTAGAAAAGCACGTTAGCACATTGTTACATGATTTGCTTCTAACAGTATAATTTCCAGACTCCACGTCTAGTCCAAATGGCGGCCATCTTTTTTCCCGCCAAAATTAGACCACTTGCCGTGGTCCGATTTCTTGTAACTTTTAGTATGTTCATCACCAGACCTAAGACAACAGAAAATCGTCATAAAACGTTTTCTTGCAATTTTTTTGGGGTCATGTCGTAGATTGACCCGACTATAAACAGCAGCAACATAAGACTGCAGTAGCAACATAAACAGCAGCAACATAAGACTGCAGTAGCAACATAAACAGCAGCAACATAAGACTGCAGTAGCAACATAAACAGCAGCAACATAAGACTGCAGTAGCAGCATAAACAGCAGCAACATAAGACTGCAGTAGCAACATAAACAGCAGCAGCAGCAATAACAACAGCAACTGTAGCACTAATGGCAGCAATAGCATTCTAATGGTTTTTCGTTTATTTTAGAAGGTATATAGTATTACACTGTGTCAATACTAAATGATCCCTAAGATCACTTCCGCTCTATGCTATTATAGGCTGACGTCAAACGCATATTATGTGATCGCAATGGCTGCACTACGTCCTGCACTGATCGTAGATGTCGCTTACATGCATTATATACATGAATTATACATGTACAGGTGGAGCCATAATTATTAGGTTGGACTTATTTTGCAGATATTTGGCGGAAGGCAAAATAAGGGTTTGAGCAATGAAGTGATATTTTCTGGTTGAAGGTTGAAAACAGAATTAGGTCAAGGGGGGGCAAAAAGTCGTCCTCACCATCAACTACTAAAGACGAAAATCAGCTGAGTATAGGATATGCGAGAGCGCTGATCCATGATGAAATTTGACACCACTTAATGATTTTGATAACCAATAGTGACTGCGGAAGCAAAAGCAGAGGGCCAGAAATCGTCGCGGCTGACTAATTACAAGCCTTGATCTAATTACGTCCTTTGATTTGAATTAACTATGGCCTTATATATGTAAATTTGTGCTTATTCAGCATGCTTATTCAATGTCTGTTTCCCTGCTGCTGCTGATAGGGTTAGGGTTAGGGTTGGTTGTGCAGTTCTAAAAATTCCTTAAAAATAGCCATGCTTGCATGATGCAACAGGACGAACGCAATTTTTTCAGCGAGGAATGATTCAAGATCAGAACTAAGACTTGACGCTGGAAAATATGACTTTCTTCTCTCACCTTGAAACTCTTTCCTGGCAGCGCTGATGCTTGTGACGATGTTCGCAACATGGCCGAGAATCGTAGCGAAGAGAAGAAGACCGAAGACAAATTCGACGATGATGAAGACGTATCCAGCCTTCGACTGAGGTTCCGGCAGAGTTCCAATCGTCGTCAGGATGAGTGTGCTCTGGTAGAGCGAGTGCAGGTAGCGAGCGAAGACGTCCTCTGATGACGTCGACATCGCCACAGTCGACGATCGGTTCATGGTGTTGAGGTCAGTGCCTGCTGTAGCCCCCGCCGCCCCCACACCTGCCGCCGCCCCCGCCCCAGCCGTTGAGGTCGTCTGCAGGGACCAGTGCGTCTCCGTCTGAAGCGCCTTAGTAACGATGGACATGAGACAGGCATTCCAGTGGAAGATGGCGAACAGGTAGTGGAGCAGCGTAACGGTTCGAACGACGTTCGGGAAGTTCGTGTGTCTCTCCGTGCGGTCAAGAAATGCCCAGAACCGATAGATCTTGACCAGACGGAAGCACCTGAGCATGGAGTTGAAGCCGATCGACAGATAGAGAAAGTCGAGAGGTAGCAGACACAGACAGTCGACGTAGAAGACCGTTGAGTTCATGTAATGAATTCGCAGCTTCGTGCTGTCCGTCATCAGAACGCCGTCGTCCAAGAAACCAGTTCGGAAATGAAAGACAATGTCGAGAGCATACAGCATGTCGGCCGTGTAATCGAGGGTGAACCAGATGGCCATGTTGTCGGCCTTTATATCGCCGAATTCAAATCGATAGATGATCACCCAGAAGTTGTACAAGAAGGCGATGCTAACAACGAACGACCACCAGTAAGCGAATCGACCGGATGGATCGAAGACAAGAGTCCACTTGCATCCGTCCTTATCGCTGCTCGCTGTGGACGTCTCAAGCGTTGAGTCTGTTTGTCGCTTCTTCCCGAAATTCCGGGCGATTTCTTTGCGTCGTTGTCTGCGAACTTGCTTCGGTGTCACAGGTTCTATCGTATGTCCTTTGTTGAAGTACGACATCTCTTCACGTCCTCCTCCTCCCTTGCCTCCTCCCCCTCCTCCGCGACTCGTTCCCGCCACAGCAACAGCGGCCGCTGCTCGAAACACCGACTCACAAGTCTTGTTCTGACGGAAGAGGAGCAGAGACTTACCTTCAAACGGGCTTTCCCTGCCACCACCGCCACTGCCACCGCCACCGCCACCGCCACCGCCAACGTCACCGCCACCGCCAACGTCACCGCCACCGTCACCGTCACCGCTCCTCTTAAGACTCGCTGTTGATGTCACGTGAGCGACGTGAGTGTCGCCATCACGTGACGTTTTTCGATGCGATAGAAAACCGGTGAGAGTCACCGCTGCTGCTGCTGCACTTCCGCCGGAAGTGGATGAGCGGCGTCGACCGGAAGTGATGAGTTGACTTCTGTCGGTAGGTGGCGCTGCGTCTTCGTATGCATGAGCAGCAGACGACGGATGATGCGACGATGATGATGATGAGGAGATGAGGAGAGGACCGTTGCTGCAGGTCGCAAGAGATGCTGCAGAGGCAGAGGTTGCAGCAGCTGGTGCTGGTGCCTGTTGCTTGGCAACCATTGAGGCATTGTCGTCGTCGTCGTGTCGAGTTGTAGCAGCAGCAGCGGAAGAGGATGACAATGGGTCGATTGGTCCTCCTCCCCCTCCTCCTTTGAGGTGAAGGAGGATTTGGCGATTGGCGGAGGAGGAGGAGGATGGATGTCGATTGGACGACGAAGATGGGTGATGGGAAGTGATGCGGGAAGAGGATGAATCGTGTGCTGCGTCCGCTGTTGCTGCTGCAGCTGATGATGTTGAGATGAGGACGGCAATCTGTTGCAGTTCGTCTTCGTCTGTCGTCTGGTTGTCTGTCTTTGAGCAGCGAGTGTACTTGACGAGACTGCGATGAGGAGGATGAGGATGAGGATGAGGAGGATGAGGAGGATGATGGTCAGCAGCAGCAGCAGCAGTAGAGGCTGAGAGCAGTTCCGATGACGACGACGACAACAACGACAAACCTCTTGCTCCTCCCCCTCCTCCTCCGCCTCCTCCCCCGCCCACCACCCGATTCACTTGAAGCATGGCCACAAACACCACCAATGCTGCTGCTGCTGATGGTGACGGTGCCAGTCAGGCAGGATGGATGGATGGATGGATGGATGGAGGGCTGCAACTGATGTCGGACAGACGATGATGAAGATGATGATGCCTTCAATCGGTTGTCGACCAACTCAGCAACAGCAGCAGACAAGAGAAGACACGAATCTTTTCTTCCACCTCACCTCCTCCTCCTCCTCCTCCTCTTTCTTCTGCTGCTGCTTCGATTCCAGAATTAATGATGATGGTGGTGATGATGATGACGGTGGTGATGATGATGGTGATGATGACGATGCTGATGATGATGATGATAACGATGATGCTGATGATGATGCGGACTAGCACCGATGTCATTCATCGCAACTACAGATGGATTCACATCGTCAGAGTTGCAGAACCACACCGCAGCAACGAGGAGGATGAGGAGCAGAGAAGGGAGAAGGAGGATGAGCTGAGGATCACGTGATAGCAACGCAATTGCAATTGCTTATCTTTGCAGACAATTTTCATGAATCAATGTCAGCGAGGAAGAAGAAGAGATGCGAAGACAGCAGCAGCAGCAGCAGCAGCAGCAGCAGCAGCAGCAGCAGCAGCAGCTGTGACTGCAGATGCCATCCGCTTGTTCTCCACTTTTCCTGTCCATGTGTAAAAACCGTCGCAGCAGCTGCAGCAGCAGTCAGCCACAACATGGAATAATTCGTCTGCAAAATACATCACCACATAATAATAATTAGGCTATTATTACAATTATAGGAGTTCGTCGTGTTTCTCAGTTAAGTCGTCAACCTAACATTTATCGTCATTTAATCTGGGATGGAATGTCAGGAACCAACAAAACCTACAATTTTAATTTCAGTCATAATGAAGAAGAAATAAATCTTCAAAAGTTCGGCTGCAAATACTTCCTGAATAATATTCCAACAGCTTTCATAATCAAACAGTCATCAATTCAATTTAATTCAAATGAGTTGGTTCTGAGAATTAAGAGAATACATAAAATACACACACACACACACACACAACGCACGCACACACACACACACACAACGCACACACACACACACACACACACACAACACACACTCACACACACAACACACACTCTGCCGCAAATAAATACACGCAAAGTGCCGACATTATTGAGCAGCGAGTGACCGTTATTAGTCCAAACCAGGGCTGTACTGGTAAATTTTGAAGTGAGTACACGCTGGCCGGAAGGAAATCCGACCTTTTTTTGGGCCCGAAATTTCTGACGACCTTTTTTTTAGTCATCCGGCCAAAATCTAGGAAAAATTTCATAAAATTCGCCGGCCGAAAAAGTTGATAGGCCCTAACCATTTTTTAGTCGTCCACATGCACCCTGATTTACTAGCGTGTATACGGTGTAGGCTACCCTGATTTTTACCCACGTATACCTACTTTTTGGGAGGTGAGTAAAACTGAGTATGCGATGCCGTTTTTCCCCGGAGGTAAGTATACGCCGTATACGCGCGTATACTCTTGATTACAGCCCTGATACAAACGACAACAAATCGATTGTTGTCCATGCATCTCAAATTCCAACTCATCGATTAATGTACATAATAAATTTATTATAAATTAAATGGCGAAGCAACCCGAACCAGTGCGACCAAAGTAAACGAATTAATGAATAACCGACTAACTGACTGACCGACTAACATACTGACTGACTGAATGACTGACTGACTGACTGTCTTACTGAATACTTAGAGACTTTATTCGCAGGATTATTTTCCGTGTCTTTATGACTATTAGTCTAATAAGAGGCATAATTTCCGATAGACCGACGCAAACCGACGGAGTGCACAACAGAATATCTTTAACCCTCAGGCTACCAAGCTTTTTTTGTAACACTGACTACCAAGGGGGAGGGGTGGTTACCACCCCCCCTGGATTTTGGGTTTGGTTTGAGATATCATAACTTGTAATACACCTATGGATTCAGCATTCATTTCTGCACAAAATGGTATATTTAGGTTTAAAATATATGAAAGCACCCCGAAGTTATGAATTTTTTACCGTAGGCACCCGTCGATTCCACAAAATATAAGCAAAATATTAGATTCTGTGTGTTTTTAACATAATTTATTTAATTAAAAATAGTTTACATATAATAAAGTCCAATATTCAACTATAAAAACTAGTATTAAGTTAGTTTTAGTTACAATAAAAAGAGAAAAAACATGTAAAACATGCTGAAAAACGTTTACGCAGACTTGTCGGTTTGCGTTGTAAAAAAACCCAACATTTTCACACATTTAAATTTATTTTGAGCACTTCCGGTCATCAAATGTCAAATTAATTGGTATCAAAAAATAGCCCTGAATGCCCTCTATAGAATGACATAATTTATTTCTCTTAAAAAATAAATTATGAATAATTTTTAATAGGAAAAACATGAAAATTTTATGAAAATAAAACACCTTTATTTATATTTTAATTTATTTTGAGCACTTCCGGTTGTCCAAAGACAACTCCGTGACCACCACAATGTAGCCCCACATTCCCTCTACAGAATGGTGTAATTGGTGTCTCTTCATGTCAAAGGACGGATAAGATACAGCCAATAATCTAAGGGGGGGTGGTATCCACCCCCCTGGTGCCTCGGGTATATCGGGTATAACTTTTGAATGGTATGGTATATCCTCACACATTTTAGCTCAAAATGTGTGCAAATGAATCCTCTACAGCTACCTAAAACGTCAAAATTTTATTCATAACGAAAAAAGTTTGATTTGGGAAAAACCTAGAGGGGGGTGGATACCACCCCCTCCCTGGTAGCCCGAGGGTTAAGTGAACTTCTTCAGCTGCATTGGCGTGTCACTTTCTGCTTCTGCGTGTGTGTCTAACTGCAGTCTAATTCCTTTCTGTGTATTACATACCTAGTAAAATTATAGACTACAAAACTCTTATTTAAATATGTGTATCTATAATAGGAAGTTATTAACATAATATAATAATATTATTATGTAGAGACCTTATAATTATGTCACCTTCACCAATTCAGTATAAATTATATTATTGTGTTTCTCTAGAAATGAGAATCAACGCCTTATACATATATATATATATATATATATATATATATACAGCAGTTTCGAAGGCTGTCATTTTTACACGTATAGCGTATACAATCATGCGACAAAACTTGTAAGTTTACCTGTAATATTATTATAATAATAATAATAATAATAATAATAGTATAATAATTATAGATGACGGTTCTCAAAATGCAAACAGATCACGCGAAGCACTTTGAACAGTTTCTTCGGATAAGATTCATGAAATCATGAGCATCAATAATAATTATTATAATCACAAGGTTATAGAAATAATCCTGCGAACAAAGTCTCTCTAATTAATCACCAGATAAATTTGAATAATTATTACTCATCTGGACATGGAAGATAAGAGGCTAAAGAAGTCAGGCAATACTAACGCTGCAGACAATCTCCGAATGTCGTCGTTAACCTTTAATAGAATAGGATAAGAAGAATAGGTTGCTTGAGAAGTTGTACGTACGGGGGTCTGGTGGGGGAGGGTTTGGTGGGGTGGGTCTGGGGGGTCATGGGGGGTCTGGCGGGGTGGGGGAGGGGTCGATCGATCGATAGTCGTCCGTTGAATGAAGAATGTAACTATATGACGACGCTTCGTCATCCGTCGAAATGTCAGAAGGTTCAGCTGTTGCCCACTATTATTATAATATACTGTGTATTATATACTGCATATAATTATATTGCATATAAATTATATTGTATATGCTGCAAATATAATATATATTGTATTTATATATATATATATATTGTATATATATTATATACTGCATATACATGTATATTGTATATAATATGAATATATATAATATGCATACATGTATATTTTATATGTGTATATATACAGGGCCTATATATATAATGACGACCTGCCGTCGAAATGCTCTTTATTAATCCAAATCATCGAAACCATCTCTTCGTTCATCTCAGCTGCTAGAAAAACTATGCGTGAAGTGACGATCCTTTCTTCAATTATTGTTGTGACACGTCAATCAGAGTATTTTCTATCCTCCTCCTTCTCATTCTTCTTCTCCTCCTCCTTCTCAAATGAAAAACAATTATTCTCCGCCTCGTCTGTTTACTATAATAATGCTCCCTTCTACCCACAACTGAAGAGCGAAGACAGAAGAGGTCTTTTGCAATAATATTTCTAAGACATTTCTAAGATTACGTATAGCATGGATCATGGTGGTAATTATTTATAGTCCCAAGTCTGGCCAATTCAGATATAATAATTATACACACACTGTTAGAGTGTCACTCCTCATAATAATAGTCTAGACAACACAGTGTCCATTCGATCGAAGAGAAAAACGTACAGCCATGCAACGCCTGAAAATCTCTGTTTGGCTAACGAATACGTGGCTATTCATAGGTCTACGAGGAGGCAACATAGAATATATAAAGACCGACGAAGACAATAATTATAATGGATAGAAGACAGACAGTCCGAAGACATTGGACTTCACTTAAACCTGTATTTCAAAAAATTAATTGCTTTTTGGACTAAGTCTCCATGCAGAATAATATCTGCTTCTGCTGCTGTCGTATATCTTCACATGACGAAGGCGTACAGACGATATATATATCTAAGGCTATATGTATAATTGTATATATATATATATATATATATATACATATATAGGGCTATATATATATCTATATATAATATATATCAGGCGTTGGCTGTACGTTTTTCTCTTCGATCGATTGGACACTGTGTTGTTTCGATCAATGTCATCGATTTTTTGACTGTCGCCTACAATACAGAACAACTGTAGTTATAGGTCAGGTCAGTTCATTCATTCATTCATTCATTCATTCATTCATTCATTCATTCATTCATTCATAGCATTTATATAGCGCCCCTTCAAGAAACTACTCAGAGGCGCTCCCAGCCCAACCACGAACAACAAAAAAAGTTGAAGTCATATAAATATATACATCGGCAAGTTCTCTTCAGATTTAGCAATGTTTATGTTTAGTACTAGAAGCCTGTCTCTATAATAATTATACGCACACTGTATACAGTGTGTGTATAATATAATGCAGCCTAGAGTTCGGGACACCGTTGAATTGAAGATGAATTACATGTATTATTGTAGAGTAAATATCATCTGCAGTCGTCGTTTGCAGCACGGCAATCATGCATAGTTAGATTTTTCTATTATGATCATTGATGAAATTATTGTTGCATGAGAACACGTCGTTTATCGTTTGGTGAAGACATTTCTGTTACTTATGATCCGCTCAGTGATTTATCAAACGTAAGCTTATATTACGAACATTTGATTTCTTGGTCAAAATAAAATTATGTTGATCACTGTTATATACCGCCACAATGACCCTTTATACGAAGTGATCAGCCCACAATTTAAACTTATGACAACCAATTTCAAACAACGACAACTATAATTGTAGTAGTAGGGCTTGAAGTGTGGCAGGACGGTCATGGACGGCACCCTGGCACTTATTTTCAAATCCGAGATTGTTTCTTGCAAGCTACGCCCTTGAAGCTAGCGCGAAGGCATTCATCAGCGATTCATACGCAGAAGTACATAACCGCCACATAGTGCTAAAAGTGTTTTTAAAAGTGCCAGGACGCCCCTTACATTTTCAGGTCTGCTGGCCTTGCAAATAAAAGGCAGGACGGCGTAGAGATTTGAAAACAAGTGCCAGGACGCGGTCCATGACCGTCCTGCCCAGTGGCGTAACCATGTGTACAATGTGTGCAAAGCACACGGGCCCACGACTTCCAGGGGCCCACAGAGATTGGTAAGTAATAATAAAAATTATTATTAATCGAACCTAATTAGTAATTCGCATTATTTTGTAACAAATGCAGTTTTTGTGAACACACTTACATTACTTCTTTACTTTCCTGTGCAGTGATGTATGTCAAGTGTCAACCGCCGTGCTGTTGACAGGACAAATCGTATACGCCCTACAGTAACTGAAGTCCTTTTAACTTGTGTTTTTCTCTCGAGTCATGAAAAAGGTCTAACATAGTTTTAAGTTGAGAACAAGAAACGAATCATAATTATATACCATGCAGCATAAGATTCGTATTTCACTGATTCGTTTTCCTATGCAACTGCATGGCATGGGTGTGCCTATGCTATCTAGGATAGGTGTGATAATTATGTCCGTCTGTCTGTTACATTCGTATACGCTGTAATTAAACGGTGCGTCGCAGAAAGCTCATACTTGTCACAGTCATGCTCGATTATTACGGTCATTTGCTGGATATGGTAACGGTAGTGACCTGACATTTCCCTCCCCCAGGGTGAGAATTGTCGTGGTTTGAGGAAATTGAGGTGGTAGTTAAGTCTTCTTGTCACTTTTTCACAAAAAAACTCCAATCCTCATACTGCTCTTAACTTCTCTCAGCTCTCACCCCACTATCAGGGAAACGCAAAATTGAGCACGTGTAGATCAGGGTTGTAGGAAATCACGTATATTTACCCCCCCATTTCTGCACTTACATGGAATATTGCTAAACTTATTTTCAGGTAGGCCCACAATAAAAAATATTGACGATCGTGTCTTTTTGGTGTGAACATTGCAAATCAGGGACGGAATTGATAGATGATTGAAAATTTATGCTGAACAAAATGCTAGAAAGAAACTCTATGATGCCATGACATTGTATGTTACTAGAAGGCCTTCAAGGTTACTAATAATAAGCGGATAAGTAGGCCTATAATAATTATGCTAGATTTCAAATTCGACTAAGAAATTACCGAAGCTATAGCACTTTACTTTATCTGTCTCATTCGTGCCGCATTCATGTTTATTCTGTGTGTTGCATTGCATGTGTCAGGTCTAATAGCAAAATGTCATTGATTAGTTTTGGTGATATTGGTTGCAGGCAGAGTAAGAATTGCGGAGGGTTGTGGGTTTAACCCCAGTCTTTCTTTGGACGCCATAGTAAAGTCCTTATCGAACGCACAACTCCACATAAGTCATACCAATGTTTGACCCCCCCCCCCGGTGTTATTTTTCTACAATTATATATTCTCATGCTAATTGCATGAAAACAAAATACTGGCCTAACAAATAGCATAAGGTCAATCAGGGGCCCATGCGAAACTTTTGCACACGGGCCCATGAAAAGCTAGCTACGCCACTGGGCCGGATGCTTGTTTTTCTTATGTAATTGGAAATAATTACGTTTAAAAAAGTTTTTCCTAAGCCCCCTTGGCTACGCCACTGAGACGACTTAAGTTCCATTTACCATCCAAAGTGTAGTAAATAGAATGGCATATACGCGAATGCTAAACTCTTCTCGATGTTCTTGCGATTCATCTTCTGATGGTCGTCGTCGGTGGCTTCGACATAAACCGAACGAAACTCTTCGATGAATTGCTAAGGGTCTTCTGGAGGGTCTTAAGAGAATAGAACATGAACGACTTAACGACCACGTGCTGACAGAGGCAGACACAGGAAGACACAACCGGAGTCAGACAGACAGACAGACAGACAGACACAGAGGCAGACAGAGGAAGACCGAGGCGGACAAAGGCGAACACAAAATAACGATAAATCTTCAAACGAAGCATTCTTCTGTCTGGTGGCGAAGCATCGCATCGGAAAATAAAAAGAGAAGATAAGAATATTTCTCAATAACAATAAATTATTTACCAAATGTTATCCGCGTTTTGCTGTTTGAGACCGACACACACACATTGTTAACGACACAAAGAAAATTCACCGAGTTGACCAAGACAGTCTACTATATTCTAAAAACACAATTTTATTATCATGAATACAAAAGTTGCATTTAATCATCATGCTGCTGATGAAAGTTTCTCTCGTTATTTCATCTGCCGGGAAGATTGTGCGACTATGATCCCCCTCCCGTTTACGCTCAGGTGGTAGATGTGTCCACTGTCCATAGTCCCAATGTGGGCTCAGGTGGTAGATGTGTCCATAGTCCCAATGTGGGCTTATGTGGTAGATGCGTCCATGGTTCCAATGTGGGCTTATGTGGTAGATGCGTCCATGGTCCCAATGTGGGCTTATGTGGTAGATGCGTCCATGGTCCCCCCGTGGGCTCAGGTGGTAGAAGGCGGTATTGACCGGCGAAAGCAAGTCTTGCAGACGGATACACGGTCGTCGTCCACGAAAGCAAAAGCTGAGAAGAGATTGGAGTTCACGTCATGACATCTGCAATCCAAAGAACGGAATAATATGTGGAGTCGTTGCATCAGAGACTGATGCCGGTCCAGGTAGCCGTGAACAAAAAGCCCCGTTAAGGTGTGGAGTCATAAGTATGGCATACTTCCATACGCTCCTCCTAATCATCCTTATACTCCTCACTATGCTCCTTCAATTCATCCTTGTGCTCCTCCTTATGTTCCTCCTTATGCTCCTCCCTATGCTTCTCCAAGTAGTCCTTATGCTCATCCTTGTGCTCCTCCTTATGTTCCTCCTTATGCTCCTCCCTATGCTTCTCCAAGTAGTCCTTATGCTCATCCTTGTGCTCCTCCTTATGTTCCTCCTTATGCTCCTCCCTATGCTTCTCCAAGTAGTCCTTAATCCCTATGCTCATCCTAGTCATCCTTATGTTCCTCCTTATGCTCCCTCTTGTGCTCCTCCTGGTCATCCTTATGCTCCTCCTTGTGCTCCTCCTATAGTGATCCTTAGTTCCTCCATAATTATGTGCCTCCTTATGCTCCTGCTTATGCTCC
>OX243825.1:88269-128269 GCA_945859605.1 Lumbricus rubellus | reverse complement strand
AAAGATCTACTATTGATGGGAGACTTTAATGCGGACTTGTTAAAAATCGCAGAACATAGGAGTACTGCAGAGTTCTACAGTTGCATGACCTCCCATCATTTGTTACCTGCCATCACCAGACCAACGAGAATCACTTGTACCTCTTCCACACTTATAGATAATATATTCACCAATACTTGGCCAAGGCTAACTAAGTCAGTCATCCTAGCAATGGACATCTCTGACCACCTACCTATCCTAGCTCAGTTTGGTTATGGTCCTCTACCTTGCAACAAACCTTCTGTTGGTACTCATCGACTAATCACGGAGCCAAAGAAAACTGCTTTTAATGAAGCCCTTGCCCTGATTGACTGGTCTCCTGTTTTGGAAGCCTGTGCCAACCAAAATGCTAATGAGGCATATGACTTATTCCAATCCAAATACATGGAGTCCTACAATGAATTCTTTCCTCTCACTCTAAATAATTGCGGGCGAAATTCCACCCCCAAAAAACCTTGGATGACAAAGGGTCTCCTCAAATCCTGTAGAAAAAAATCTGCGCTATATCTGAAGTTTATAAAAAACCCAAACGATAGCAATAAGCTTAAATTTGTTTCTTATAGAAATAAATTTAAATCATTGAGAATTCAGGCCGAAAAAAATTATTATGCTTCAGAATTTTGTAAATATAGCAACAACTTGAAGAAAACCTGGAACCTCTTGCGTACTCTTATGGGGACTAACGATAATGTAAATAACAATGCCTTATCCTTAACAGTCGACGGAGTGAAGGTTTCTGATCCCGAGACTGTAGCAAACAATTTTAATACTTATTTCACGGAGATAGCCCAGTCACTTGCAGCCAAACTTCCCACTGCCACGAGTTCCTTTGAAAAATTCATGCCTTCGTCACTTATCGAATCTTTTGGACTTAGTGAAACCTCCCCAGAGGAAATTATTCGACTTGGGCAATCCATAAATTGTTCACATGGCAGAGGAGTTGATGACATGGATCCAAGCATTGCACTTCTAACCCTACCCTCTATTGCTCACTTATTATCTGATATAATAAACTGTTCTTTTAACAGTGGGGTTTTTCCACAATCATTAAAAACTGCAAAAGTGGTTCCAGTTTATAAAAAGGGGGTTAAAGACGATGTAACAAATTACAGACCTATTTCAGTACTTCCATTTTTCTCAAAATTTTTTGAAAAAGCCATGTTTGAACGTCTTAATAATTTTTTTTCTAAAGGAAATGTCCTCTTCCCTTCGCAACATGGATTCCAATCTGGACACTCTACCTATATGCCCTTGATGAGTATGCAAGACAAAATTTCCAATGCAATCGAAAATAAGCAGTATGCAATAGGTATTTTTTTCGACCTGGCAAAGGCCTTCGATACCGTTAATCATGACATCCTATTAAAGAAATTAAGCACTTATGGAATTCGGGGTACCCAGTTAAATTGGTTTTCAAGTTATTTTACAAATCGATCCCAGTTGGTTTCCTGCAATGGTGCTCTGTCTAATTTACGGCAAATTAACTTTGGAGTTCCCCAGGGGTCTATTCTCGGTCCTTTATTATTTCTTATTTATGTGAATGATCTCCCAAATGCATCTCCTTTATTGTACTTTATACTCTTCGCTGATGACACCAATGTATTTTACTCCAACTCATCTCTTGAAACCCTATTTAATGATGTTAACTTTGAATTGAAAAATGTAGCCGAATGGTTCCAAGCAAATAAACTGTCATTAAATCTTGATAAAACCAATTATATAATCTTTAAATCACATAGAAAGAGTTATGATGCAGGAAATATGGGGGTGTGCATTGATGGGGTTCCACTCACTCAGGTAATATCAACCAAATTCCTAGGAGTATATATAGATCAGCACCTAACCTGGAAAGACCACATAAAAATTGTATCTAATAAAATTGCTAAAAACCTTGGAATATTATCCCGTACCTCCCAGTTAGTACCTCCTCAAATTCGTCTCACCTTGTATTATTCACTCATTTACCCATACCTCACTTACTGTAACATAATATGGGCCTCCACCTATAAATCTAGTCTTCTGAATTTAATGAAGCTCCAAAAGCGAGCTATTAGATATATAGGAAATCTGCCCTATGGGACCACGACTGAATCCAAATTCCGGGAATATAGCCTTCTAAATGTTTATCAAATTAGGCAGGTGCAGTTAGGCGAATTTATGTTTAGATACTTTCATGACCTATTACCTTCCGTGTTTAAGAATTTCTTCCTCCATACTACTAAGGTGCACTCATATCATACTAGACACGCTGACTCTTACCATTTGCCTCACGCCCGCACCAATATCCGACGCTTCTCTGTTAAATACAGTGGGGCTCAAACATGGAATAAGATTCCCCTCTCCATCAGACAGCTGCCTAGCCTTCGAATCTTTAAGTCAAAATTGCGTGCCCTGATTCTTGACAATAAATAATAATTTATTCTGGTGCATTATGACTATTATTGATTCTCATTACAGAGTGAACAAATCGTCAAACTTTTAAATATCTTCTCCTACTCTGAATAAATTATATCTAAATCCTTACTACCCATGCAGCATCCCGACCATCCAGCGACCTCTGTGCCTTAACTTCATCTAGATCTACTAGAGGCCCTATGATCATCGAATTAATGTGTATTTGTGCTATTAGTTAAGTTAGTTAAGGTGTTTGCTGTTTATTTTCTTAAATTAGTTTTTTTTTTCACTTATACTTTATGTTAGGACCACGGTACGGCAACCTATTGGCCATCATCATATTGGTATAGTCGCCCAGGGGACTCACCTAGCGGGGTTGTAAGACCCCTTCCGAGTCCCCTGTGCAACCAAATAGAAACCTTTGGCATCGTTATTTAAGTAATGTTTTATTATACTTATTAACCTTGTGTTTATGATGCTTTATTTGATTTGTTCCTGTTGTTTTTGGTTGCCAAATAAATGATTTGATTTGATTTGATTTGATATCTCTATCTCTTTCTGTCTATCTCTATCTATTTCTGTCTGTCTCTATCTCTTTCTGTCTGTCTCTATCTATTTCTGTCTGTCTCTATCTCTTTCTGTCTGTCTCTATCTCTTTCTGTCTGTCTCTATCTCTTTCTGTCTGTCTCTATCTCTTTCTGTCTATCTCTATCTATCTCTTTCTGTCTATCTCTATCTCTTTCTGTCTGTCTCTATCTCTTTCTGTCTGTCTCTATCTCTTTCTGTCTGTCTCTATCTCTTTCTGTCTATTTCTATCTATCTCTTTCTGTCTATCTCTATCTCTTTCTGTCTGTCTCTATCTCTATCTCTTTCTGTCTGTCTCTATCTCTTTCTGTCTATCTCTATCCTTTTGTATCTGTCTCATAACTCATTGACTCTGTTTTTTTTATAATCTAATACGCTTTTGTGATTTTCAGATTTCTGTTCGGACAAACCTTGAAAGTCTTCGCAGCTCATGCAGCAGCAGATGCATGCGTTTCATGTTTCTCTTGTTCAGTGTTTCTCAACTTTTGTTGCGTCATCACGATCCACTTTGCAACATCTGAAGCCTCTGCTGACATTTCTCTAGATCACACAATATCCGAATAAGACAATTATCTGTCTAACCCGATTCATATTAAATGACCGATTCATATTAAATGACCGATTCATATTAAATGACCCGTTTTCGCACCAGAAATTATTCACTCGCTGCTGCTCACTGATCTTCTCCTCTTCTCATGAAAACGATGCATTTTCACATCAGCCACACAGCTGCAGCTGCGGTGTCTTCACAACGATTCGTCAAGAAGTTCCTGCATGGGTTTATTTTGTAAACTAAAAGTGAAAATCAGAAGAGGTTTATTTTATTATTTATGCGCTGGATAGCGAACTTTCCCGAGAATTAACGATGCGAGCGACGCCTGCAGTGGTGTGAGTTAGACAGCTTTCCGCTTAGGAATCGGCCCTGTCCAAGTTTCTGCGCTTAGTTGCAAGCCTGCAGGTCTTTGGAATGGGCACTTCACCAGTTTTAGTTAGGAATTTGTGGAGAAGGCATATTATCTTAACTGAGCCGCTGCTGCCTCCAGATCTTTGGAAGAGGCGCTCCTCCAGTTTAGGTAAGAAGGCAAGAAGGCAGGCAAGAAAGCAGGCAAGAAGGCAGGCAAGAAGGCAGGCAAGAAGGCAGGCAAGAAGGCAGGCAAGAAGGCAGGCATCCGCGGGTGAATGAGAGAAATGATGGGTAGTCTGACCAGCAGCGGCACCGCAGCTCATTCAAGTCCGTATTCTAATCTAAACGGTCCAAAAGGATAGTGCCGACATTCTAAGGAAGAGACCAACTATAATTAATCTGTACTGAAGTGATTTAGAATTATTCTGACAATGAATTGCTTGGCATTATTTTTGCAGTTTTCACAGAACTGCTGCTGGTATGAGTTTTTTTTTTACTATTATCATGAATTCTTTTTAGAATGCCAAGAGTTGGACTGTTATCGAGAAATGAGGTCAATTCAGCCTCAGCGGGTTCATACGACCTTTTTGGATTGATCCTTTGACTTATGCACCAATCACTAGAAAGTCATTGAGTTTGTTCTAATAATCCTGGAAAATGTCGCAATGTCCAGCTGGTTGTTAAGATTGAGGAGAAGCGTGCGATGCAAATAATGTTAGGAGAAGAAGTCATGGAAAGAAATACATCTCACAATTATTATTATTTCATGCCCTGTCTTCGCCTTCAATATAAAATTATGCTGAATAGATTTGATTCTGTCTACCAAGCATTTGCTTTGCACCACGTCAGCTGCAGCACAGCTCAGCAGCAGTTGGTTGAAATAGCTCGACAATATTATTACTGCAGTTTTATTCCACCAGTCATCACATGAACCATCAGAGGTCATTAAGGTCATTAATTAATCGCCTTTAACCGGTTTTATAAATCGCGAAGTTCATGTCGTGAGAGCACACCAGAGTGACCAGACCAAAACTCCAATCGATCCTTTATTGCTGATATATAATATGCATTGCATCCAGTATCATCATCTTGCTTAACCTACTTTCATAATTATTATAGACGCAACTCGGAGCCGAAGAGGAGAGAGGAATGTGAAAATCAATATTATGGTTTGCTTTGGAAGACGACTGCAGTGTCATAGTTACTCACTTAGAAGCACCGAGTGTTTAAAAGACCGACTCCCGTCTAGACGATAGATTACGAGGAAGAGTAGAGCATTCTTTTCTTTGGCCTACTTTGGAGTGATGTTTAACGATGGAATGAGCGTCTTCCATTATACCAACACAGCCCATGGCATCGCTCGAATTGGGACGGTGCGTAGCACACATTGACAGGCCTACTTTGTGCATACAAACACACACAAACACAAACACAAACACACACAAACACACACACAAACACACGCAAACACACACACACACACACGCAAACACACAAACACACTTGCATACAGTCATACACGACACAATAATTAGAGACTAATCAAGTGAATCTAACCGAATCGGATGCCAATGCAATGCTTACAAATTCTTGCGTCATTTATGGGTCATAGGCCTACTCATAATAAGTCTTCCTTGAAGATGTATTTTGTTGAATGACATCGTTTCAGTTAACTAATACTTTGAACCTATGTACCTCCTTCTCCTTCTTTTCCTCCTTCTCCTTCTCCTCCTCCTTCTACTCCTCCTTCTCATCTTCCTCATTCGCCTGTTTATCCTCTTTTTCTTCTTTCTCCTCCTCCTCGTCCTCCTCCTTCTCATCTTCCTCCTTCTCCTTCTCCTTCTCCTTCTCCTTCTCCTCCTCCTCCTCCTCCTCCTCCTCCTCATCCTCCTTGTGACCGACACATAATAACCGCATTACTGTGGGGTCGTTGGCGGCTCTGGAAAGTGGAAACATTGTCCACATGTATCGTACTCTATTACAATTTTTATTCCACATGCCGCTGCAATAATATTATGTAAGCTTACATTACTATTATAGCAATAGCGTAATGTCGTAACAAACCCACTGTCCATTGTTCTATCGATTTTGTCGTACGCCTACATTGTAAATACTGCAAAGACGTCGAATATTTTCATTGGTCAATGGTCATCCAGGAACGCATCATTAGACATTATGAATTATTGTTTCTCATGTCAAACGACATCCAGCTTACCATTTATCACTCAACGACAGATCATACGAATAATATTCGGTAACTGCACGGGATACATATAATATCTCACAAATGCCAGACATATCGTCAATTATATACGACGTCCCAGATCTATTGCTACCCAGCTCTGCAGCCCTGGACCCGGATCATCGTTCATTTTATCGACGAAACTCACTGGATGCATGGAGCAGCTAGTAGCCTACACGTACACCGCTTCACTCCGTCCTCAAAGATATACCGAGTCATGCCACGATGTCAGAACCAACTGTAAAAATTAAATGTACATTGATTTTCCAGTCCAGAAAGTTAATCTCCAGCTATTATGTCGTACCTTAGTTTTATTAATACGTTGAATTAATGATGTTTGTAAAGAAACGTGTCATCCTATATAAGCTTAGACTAATTATATACATGTACACTGTACAGTGTACAAGCTTTGACTCAGCGTATTCATCCCTTGCAATAGTCATGCATGATACGAAGGATTTGCTGATGATCGATGAAAGACTTTCTCAACTTACTATACAATGTCGGCCTATTGTCTCTACATCACAATGTCGGCCTATTGTCTCTACATCACAATGTCGGCCTATTGTCTCTACATCACAATGTCGGCCTATTGTCTCTACATCACAATGTCGGCCTATTGTCTCTACATCACAATGTCGGCCTACTGTCTCTACATCACAACCTCATTTTTGGCTGCCAAAACTACTTCTGGAGACCTATGAAGGACGCAAACAAAATTCAACAAATTACATGTATTTATACGACAATGCATATTTGAGGGCAGCACCTCTTTTAGAACAATGCCTCTATACTAAAATAATGTTCATGGTATTATTACAGTAGGCTACTTTAGTCTCCGCTGGTCTCATATTTTATCATCAACTGAACTGTCCAGTGGCATCGGTAAACACAAATCTTTCTGCAAGCAAAAGCAATGCAAGGTCAACAGTATAATTATATACTGTTGACCGTGCATTGTACAGATGATATTATCATCTGGATAGGTTTATATAGGCTACGTGGCCAGAAATGCATGCATTGCATACATTGCATAGTGTTCGGTTGCCATGAGTCGCCCATGACACTTCATGATAGAAATTTATCCGAAAATTTAATGGACACGAATGCGTATAGCCAGACACAACGATGTCGTAGGACGTTAATCTGAAGTGAGCAATTGTTTATTATTATAGACCCGACAGGCGGTGTGTACCACGTAACGCCGAGTCAGGAGGCGGCCGGGACGCGAGTTTCCAAAGGCCTGTGTGGCCCAGCGCCTGCGATTTCCTATTGGGCAGTAATACTGGAAGAGGCGATTTCCGTAGGGGAGGAGGTTGTCGAGTACAATGTCTGGCTCAATGTCTGGCCCATCCCTTCGTAGACTATCAACAACACGTGCGTGATCGGCAGGCTCTGACGATTTTTGACGAATTGCAATGTAAAACGTTTAAAATTTCTTACAAATGACCCTACGTATGGAGGAACATTTTGCACAGGTAATCTTTAGCGCTCTTTGTCGTTAAATTTAAGCATGGTTATAACATAGAAGACCTATAGTGTTTTTCGCGTATAGGGTAAGGTTTCGCGTCGTGACGTTCGGTTAGGGTTAGTGTTAGGGTTAGTGTCGTCATTAGATTCTTATGATTTTTGCGTCGTGAGGGTCGGTTAGGGTTAGTGTTAGGGTTAGTGTCGTCATTAGATTCTTATGATTTTTGCGTCGTGAGGGTCGGTTAGGGTTAGTATTAGGGTTAGTGTCGTCATTAGATTCTTGATTTTTGCGTTGGTTGTTTAGCAGTTGTTGGTCAAGCTAATAGCCAACACTACAGCTTCACCAACAACTGCTAACATCAACTACCTTCTCCCCCTACGGTCTTCGCCTCTTCCAGTGTTGCTGCCCAATGGGAGGTCGTGGGCGTTGGGCCGTGCAGGCTTTTGGAAACACGCGTCCCGGCCGCGTGTTTCCAAAAGCCTGCACGGCCCAACGCCCACGACCTCCCATTGGGCAGCAACACTGGAAGAGGCGAAGACCGTAGGGGGAGAAGGTAGTTGATGTTAGCAGTTGTTGGTGAAGCTGCAGTGTTGGCTATTAGCTTGACCAACAACTGCTAAACAACCAACGCAAAAATCAAGAATCTAATGACGACACTAACCCTAACCGACCCTCACGACGCAAAAATCATAAGAATCTAATGACGACACTAACCCTAACACTAACCCTAACCGACCCTCACGACGCAAAAATCATAAGAATCTAATGACGACACTAACCCTAACACTAACCCTAACCAAACGTCACGACGCGAAACCTTACCCTATACGCGAAAAACACTATAATAGGTCTTCTATGTTATAACCATGCTTAAATTTAACGATAAAGAGCGCTAAAGATTACCTGTGCAAAATGTTCCTCCATACGTAGGGTCATTTGTAAGAAATTTTAAACGTTTTACATTGCAATTCGTCAAAAATCGTCAGAGCCTGCCGATCACGCACGTGTTGTTGATAGTCTACGAAGGGATGGGCCAGACATTGGGCCAGACATTGTACTCGACAACCTCCTCCCCTACGGAAATCGCCTCTTCCAGTATTACTGCCCAATAGGAAATCGCACGCGCTGGGCCACACAGGCCTTTGGAAACTCGCGGCCGGGACGGATAACAGCCGAATGTGTCCCTTGGATATAATTATAATAATATATTATAATAGGCAGAGACGACAATAATTTTAGGGTTTTGTTTTTCGCCTCACAGATGAAGGATTGACGCTTCAATCGATCTACAGTATTCTCGATTTATAGACTTTGCATTAAACCGGATTGCGAGTTTAGCAAAACAGATAAATTTCCTTTCAGAAAAGGCGAGCGAGATTAGCATACATGTAGCCTATGTCTTGGTGAATCAATATGGATTGATAGCAATATTTGGATCAGCATAAATTTGCGTGGCAGGTTTATTCACAGTCATAAATAGCCTCAACACCTGCAGCTCTGCAGCTATCAATTGATATCATGACTTCAACCTCAGCAGATACGACTAATTCAGTTGACCAATTAAAGGAATAATTAATTATACTCCTCGTTGCATTTGACTGCTGTCAAAAGAAATGCTGCTGATTCAGAGTTCCTTTCAAACTGAAACGCCTTTCTAACGGAAAATAATCTCACTCTGCTCTCGTGTTATAATAATGATAATAATAATAATAATAATAATAATAATAATAATAATAATAATAATAATAATAATAATAATAATAATAATAGTGATGATCTTTTCATCATTGCTGCTTCAGAAGACGAGTCGACGACATGAAACGACGGCAGCTGTAAATGTATGTAGCCTATCAAGATTAATAAGAAACCTACATTTTGACCAAAACAAAAAAAATGAAATTGTGAAGTGCTGAAGCAGTGGCCTATGTGCATAAAAATTTGAATTATGGCAGCATTGTTATGCTAATAAGCTTATCGCTCAATCAGAGGATCTATTTCAAGAGCGATTTATAAGCTTGTTAGCATAACAATGATGCCGTAATTCAAATTTTTCTGCGCATAGGTCGTCGATTACGGATAGCGTCTACAGACCATTTTAGGTCTACAGTTTATATTCAAAGAGCCGATACATAATACTTAATAGGTTATATACACGATGAACGGAGAAAACCTGAACCTCTTCTATTGCTGCGATAATTTGTGTAATAATTCGTAAATTTTAATAAAATTTGAAGAAAATTCAGCTTAAAGGACAAACATCAGATAACTATCATATGTTAGTTATAATGTGTGTTCAAAATATCCTCCTTCGGCCTCAAAACACGCACATAGACGCGCTCGGCACTGTCTAGTTGCTGAATCAATTACAACTTGATCAGATTCGCTCCGTGCCTATCATACGCTGACGCAGTTCTCCGACATCACACTACCTGTTCTTGTAAACTTTTTCTTGCATCACAGACCAGATTTTATAGTCCACGGGTCTAGGTTATTTGAAATGAATCAAGTTTGCAGGATAGCGCATGAACAACTGTCTTGATCGCTCAAGCCATGCCCGCTTGTTGACCTCCGTTAGTTCAGTCGCTATACGCTTCTTGAAACATTTTAAATGACTTCAAGTTTTAGCTGGAATAGCGTATAATTATTAAAACTAGTTAAGTTTATAGTAAGTTGGGGATCAAATAGTTCTATTCTTAATAATATTTTTTACATGTTTGGTGTTAATTTCTTTATTTATTGTAGAGGTTCGGTTTTTTCCCGTTCACCGTGTACATAGATCTATTCGTTTTATTAAACTCCCTCGCTGAACTTAAGTTTTGTTTTTCATTTTACTTATAATTATAGCTGCAGTTAGACAAACTTTCGCTTGCGGTTTCTCTATAAAGTGAAGTAAGATAAGAATATTCTTTGATAGACCAATTGCTATCCGCATTTTGGTGTACAGACATGGTATAATAAACAAACGTAGATAATTTTTATATATCCAATCGAAGTCAAATGTTTTAAAATAGCACAAAATCCTAAGTCCAAAATCCAATATAAATTTTTTAAATGTTGTTCTAATGACCAGCAATATATGCTGCAATTTTGTTTATAATTTGCAAGTAGGCCTTGTAAAGTTAATTTCTTAATTGGTCAACTGATTAATCTATCGTCGGATTCGGCTTTGATTATAAAGGGACGACGACGTTAACCTATTTTAACGTGATAATGATACTCACGCCTGCTATGTATATCATCATCATCATCATCATCATCGTCGTCGTCGTCGTCGTCGTCGTCATCATCATCATCATCATCATCATCATCATCATCATCATCATCATCATCATCATCATCATCATCATCATCATCATCATCATCATCATCATCATCATCATCATCATCATCATCATCATCATCATCATCATCATCATCATCATCAATATCCTTAGGCTCAATGCCCGTAGGAGTCCGATGCCACTCTCTGTCTGAGTCTGTCTCGTTCAACCGGTCCGGTCAGCAGGTCTGCTCCATACCATTAACATCTTGCAGCAACTTAACCACCTTGTCTGATTGAAGAGAATCGTGAAAAAGAGGCACGAAGGACAACGTGGGTCAATGCCCGTTGTGTCCCACGCTCTCTCTCCCGACCCTCTCCATCGGTCTGTCCTGACCGACCTGTGCATGTCTGCTCCGCATCATGACACCTTGAAGCATCTGGGTAGCTATGTTACTTGTGTCGTGGTTTTGGCGCATTACAATCGTCTTGGTTTTTCACTGCCAGTGTATCGCCACCCATCTGGCAAACCCTCCTCATTTTGTCCGGGCTTAGGACCGGCACAGGGACGTTGTTGGTTCCCTGTGGCAGAGGATGGATGAAGTTTAACGTCATGCCCAGGACATGCTATGTATATGAATAATTATGTAAGCTATCGTAGTAGGCCTAAGTGTATCGACGACGAGCCTGCAGCTTGTTGCTGCAGCGCACGAGTGATGACATGTCTCTTCTTCTTCTTCGTCTGCTGCTGCTGCTTATGCTGATGATGCTGATGCTGCTGTTGAGCGGCGCCACCGCTGCAGCAGCAGCCTATGATGATCGTCTCTCTTCTGAGCACGATGAAGATTATCGCCGGCCTCAGAAGCTCGGCCGACGGCGCCAATGTGCACGGCCTTGAGGATTCACTTGGCAATTATAGACGCATTTAACATTTTAGAGATTCGTGAATTATTGAGAGGGGACAGATAACAACAATCCGACTCCTTTGTCCTATCAGTGATGTATAACCACCCTGCAGACGGAAGTTGCCGTCTTTTTGAAAGATAACTTAGACGAAGTCCATATACATGCATGGAAGTAACAGTTGGACGAAGCGACGATAGTAGTGTAAATATAGGGCTGACGGAACCTCTGTATAATATAGGGCTGACGGAACCTCTGTATAATATAGGGCTGACGGAACCTCTGTATAATATAGGGCTGACGGAACCTCTGTATCATATAAGAGTGACAGAACCTATGACTAATGCCTATTGAAGCGTGACGGCAAATCCCTTTGAAGTCCTAATTAGGTGCAGAGGCTGGCAATCCCTCCCACCCCACCCCTCCCACCCCTCCCCTCCCCACCCTCCCCTCCCCTCCCCACCCCACCCCTTCTTTGTGCAGCAGCAGCAGCAGCAGCAGACGCTTAGTAAGCATATTCCCATCAGTATTGTGCAATGGCGGAATTTCCCCACCCCATCATTACAACACTAGACATGGGCACTTATGCAATATCACCATACCCACACACACACACACACACACACACACACACACACACACACACACACACACACACACACACACACACACACACACACACACACACAGTATATATTTTATAGAGTATTATAAGTGGCATACGGCTTCATAAACAGTCATTACATATTCTGACCTTCTACTAAAGAGCTGCACCATTCGATATGTGTCCAAAAATTAGTAAATGCGAAATGGATGTGTGTGGAAATTACAAATGCGAATGCATAATGTGTCAAAGCGAAGATGAGGAAAGTGTTCAAAGTGATGACGAAGGCGCTGTAAAGTACAGTACTATGAAACTTAAAGCGGAGAACGAAAAGCTAAAGAAATCTGTGATTTGCAAGGTCTGTAAGGAAAGACAAGTGCAAATATTATCTCTTCCTTGTGCGCATGTGAATATGTGCGAGCCTTGTGCAGACATTGCCACCCACTGCCCCTCGTGCGGAGAGCGTATTCTTGGGACAGTTAGAATATATATGGTATAAAAAGCAGAGAGCGCTGAAAAAGACATTTACTTTTCGCTATGGATCCGACATTGCAGCATCCATTCTCTGCTATAATCAGTGGCCCCAGCGGATGTGGAAAGACAAACTTCACTTTACGTTTTATTGATCATTTAGACTACGTGGTCAAACCTACAATAGAAAAATTATATGGTGTTATGGAATCTATCAAGAAATATTCGACAAATATCCACAAGTTCAATTTCATGAAGGCCTGCCCGACTTGAGTATTTTCGACGGCAAGCAGAAGACTCTACTTATTTTAGACGACCTTATGAGCGAAACGGACGAGAGGGTTTCGAAATTATTCACAAAGATTAGCCATCACATGAATGTTTCTATACTATACCTGACGCAGAACCTTTTTTACAGCGGCAAGCATACAAGGACCATCAGTCTGAATGCACATTATTTTGTTCTTTTCAAAAACGTTAGAGACAGCACCCAGGTTGCTATACTTGCTAGACAGATGTTTCCTGGCAAGAGCAATTTCATGATAGAAGCATTCCACGATGCGACCATGACGCCTTTCGGGTATCTTTTGATTGACCTGAAACCAGACACTGACGAACGTTGTCGGCTGAGGACAAATATTTTTCCGGGCGAGACGCATTATGTCTATGTAAGGAAATGAATATAAACTCCAACACGACCATTATCTCTCATTCGTTCAAAATGTCTGCTCCCATTGAAGAGAAGTTTGAGAAACTCAGACTGCTTAAAGAGGCCTCGCCTAAAGTAAGGAAACAGATTTTGAAAGACTGTAATTCTTCTCTCCTTTGCTGTATTTGCGAGTGTGCGATCAACATTTTAAAAGGCACTGTACCTTTGAAAGAGGCTCAGAAGAAACGTCTCGCTCGATTCAAACACAAGTTGAGAAAACTTGCATCTAAAAAGACTCGACGAAAAATCAAAAAGCGTATAGTGCAGACTGGAGGATTCATAGGAGCTTTACTTACGCCTGTGCTTTCTTTTCTTGGTACATTGCTAAGTAATAAAATATAGTATGGAACATACGAAGAAGATGGTTTTGGTAGAGCCTAGACAGATTGAAAAGTGGAAAGAAACAATGTTGGATAAAACCTTGTCGAGATTGGATACACAGATGTACGATATTCTGCATAGAAATATTGCAGACGATGATAAAGCCAAACTATATACAAACAGTTTGAGTCGTTACTTGCACATTGACAAACCCGCCAAAGTTACCAAGTTCGAAATCAAAGAAGATGCAGCGACAGCGGAGGCGGCGGCGGACGGCACTACGGACTCTGCCAAATCTAGCAGCAGCAGCGGCAGCAGCATAGAGACGCAAGTATTGGAAACGGTACCAAAGAAATGGAAAACTCAAGCTGCTAGACTCTTGTCGCACATGAAGAACAACCCCGATGTGTCTTGGACGTCTAAAGGTGAACTTATTTTGAAAAATGCAACTATTCCCAAGACGCACATGGTCGACTTGGTGAACGATCTGATGAGAAAACGCACGACGGCCTCCCCACCAGCCGGATGGCGCCTTTTGGCCGAAGCGTTGAAAGACTCAAACATACCTCGCGAGCTCATAGGAAATCAGGAACGTTGGACGTATATTAATAATCCCATCGAAGAATCGTCATCAGTCACACCGAAGAGCAGTCGCGGAAAACAGCAAAGTCTGGCGAGTTGGGTAACTTACTGATTGGCGAATATCGATGGAGACGTACTTCGATCCAAAGGTTCCTGGGAGCTTTGCAGGCGTGTCGTCATTTCAAAGACATCTTAATGGTCAATTTAAAAATAAAGACGTTAAGAATTGGTTAATCAAACAAGACACATATTATACGTTACATAAACCTGTTAGACTGAACTTTAGACGGCGAAAGACGTTCTCTGTAGGCGCTCATGACTTGTGGCAGGCCGACTTGGCCGATCTTTCTGCCTTGTCCAAACATAATGATAAAAATAAATATCTTTTAACATGTATCGATGTTTTGTCTAAATATGCATGGGTCCTTCCGCTTAAGTCAAAGGCCGGTGCGGATCTGGTCGAGGCTTTTTCCTCCATTCTTGCACACAAACAGCCGGCCAATCTGCAGACTGACAAGGGGACAGAGTTTCTTAATAAACCATTTCAATCCCTCTTACGTAAAAATTCCATTCGTTTTTACACGTCTGAAAATAGCGACATAAAGGCCTCTGTGGTAGAAAGGTTTAATCGTACACTTAAGACGAAGATGTGGAAATACTTTACTTACAAGAATACGTATAGGTACATAGACATTTTGCAAGATCTCGTACATGCATACAATCACACGTACCATAGAAGTATAGGCATGGCTCCCATTGAGGTGACTAAGGAAAACGAAGGTATTATTGTAAAACGTTTGTACGGTGAAAAGAAGCGCCCAACCAATTGGAAATACGAAGTCGACGACAAGGTCAGAATAGTAAAGGCGAGGATAGCTTTCCAAAAGGGGTATTTACCAAGTTGGTCAAGTGAAATTTTTAAAATTATAAGACGGGTGCCTACCGATCCAGTAACATACGAATTGGAAGATTTGCAGGGTGAAAAAATAAAGGGGAAATTCTACGAATTTGAGTTGCAAAGAATTTTAAAGGAAGACGATGTTTACAAGATAGACAAAATTTTGAAAAGTCGTAAACGGCGTGGTAAGACTGAATATTTTGTAAGGTGGAAAGGGTACGACAACAAAGTCAACTCTTGGACTCAGGATATATTCAAAGTATAGCAGCGTTTTCTTACAGTCTGACAGAGAGCACACACACGCATGCAAGTAGTAACGACAATGTCGCACTTCTATCTCACTTTACCAAGCAATTCTTCAATGACCCATTTCCCCGACAATACTACTGCACACTTTACAACGAAATTGGAAAATGCCATTTCCCTTTCTGGCCGATGGGAAGTTTCTTTGATAGAGCTGCAATACCCACACACGTGGTACAATGTGCAAAGCGGGCAGGGCGACTTTATGTATAACCATATTCCTAAAAGAACAAATCCCAAAGATGAGTGGTATTCTATACAAGAATTGTGTAATGTCCCTGCCGGCTATTACGAAAGCTTGGAGGATATAGTTCATACAGTGAACGCGAAAATAGAGGCTGTAGCCAAATTGCATTCGCTCGTCCGACACCCAAAATTTGAATACGACAAAGTAACGAAAAGACTCACGGGTAAAATAAATCTCGCTACAAGCGTAGGGTTCTCTTCACATCTGTGCAATATTTTTGGCATAGAAGAAAATCAGAAAGTTATAGAAAATTTCGATTACGGTCGTTATGTATACGAAGGTCGATACGAAGATTATATCAAAGCATGGGACGAGATGCCCGACAAGGAATGGATTTCCGAGAAGGCCTGCAATATAAATCCAGAATTCTCATACATGTACCTGTATTGTAATATTTTGGAATCTGTAGCGCTTGGCGATGGGAAAGCCCCTTTGCTACGCGTAGTTAATATAGGTGATAGCGTGCATGTCATGTACAAAAATGCAATATACGTACCGATTCAGCAAAAGTCTTTTGACGCTTTAGAAATATATATGAGAGGTGACAATGACAAGCCTATACCATTTGAGCATGGGAAGTCGTTCGTTATACTTCATTTCAGACAGTGTGGCAACATATAAAAATGGCACATTTCTATCTCACCCTTCCAAGTAACAGTTCAATGCAATTCTATTCACAAAATACCGTAACAAATTTTATCACAAGATTGGAGAATTCCATTTCTCTAAGCGGTGACTGGGAGGTCGGACTTGTGGAGATTCAATATCCTCATACGTGGACCAATTTAGATAGAAACGACAGTAGAATATCGTATACGCATGAAGAGATTTCGGAAAATGGCGACATACTGCCAGGGACCATGCATAGAACGACCCGTCTGCCTGCTGGATATTACGAAACTGCACAAAATCTTATCGATTCTATAAACAAATTTATAAGTGCAGTTGCAGCCGAGTTGGACATGTCTGAATTTCCAAAGTTTAGCTACGACCCTGTAACGAAGCGACTCAACGGCGATGTGAACAGGGGTGCGAGCATACAGTTTTCGCCCGTCATCTGTTCAATGCTGGGTGTTGCGGCGCGTCAGAATCCCATTCTCAATTACGACGAAGACGAGGATTACGTTTTTGAATTCATGGGCGCTAATGCATGTGATGTAAATCGTGGATTTTCGTCGCTTTACGTATATTGCAACGTGTTGGAGCAAGTGCCGGTGGGCGACACAAAGGCTCCGCTGCTCAGAATCGTAAACGTTAGTGGAAAAAGCGGTGAGAGTGTGCGTATGACTTACGAAAAGCCCATCTATGTACCATTGCAGCAGAAGACTTTCGACTCTATCGAGATCAATATAAGGACGGACACGGGCGATCCAGTTCCATTCGAAAGCGGAAAGTGTATAGTGACGTTGCATTTCAGACATTGCAAGATACCATACCTTTTACAATGAAAAAGCCATTCTGCTGCGATGCAAGCCGATTGGCCTACGAAGATTACTATTTGCAACAGAGTGGAAATGGCATGTCTGTTTTTCAGGGCGCGCGCCTTCAACGTGGCCATGGTTTGGGCAGTTTTCTTAGCGGCCTCTTTAGAAATGCCTGGCCACTTATACAGACTGGCGCTAAAGCACTTGGCAAGCAGGTCTTGAGAACAGGGCTTCAGATTGCCAACGATGTCGCCGACGGCGACCAGTTCATGGATGCCGCCAAGCGACGCCTGCCAGAAGGTATAAAGGCATTTACAAGTTCGTCCGATCTCAATACTCAAAGTGGCAGCGGACGAAAAAGACGTAAGCGTTCTCTGAGAAAAAATAAGAAAAGAATCAAGGAAGATATATTTGGTATAGTTTAACATGGCATTCGTTCACCCTCAGTCTTGCGAATGTGCAAAGAGCGAACTTGACCTTTTTAGCGTACCTGCTACACAGACAAGCATAGAAGCTGGTTCGTACGTTGAATATAACCCAATAGCAACCATTTCCCAGGGAACGCCAATAGAATTTAGCATAACAGGCGCCGGTCAAGATTACCTAGACCTGTCGAATACACAGCTGTACGTCAGAGCTTCAATAGTTAGAGCGAACAACGAAGCTGCAGACGCTGGTGATCATGTCGGACCTGTCAATCTGTTCCTACATAGCCTTTTTTCGGAGGTGGACATAACTTTAAACGACACATTGGTCACAGCATCAAACAACACATATGCATACCGCAGCTATTTGGAAACACTACTCAGCTACGGCTCTTCAAGCAAAAATTCTCAACTCACCTCTGCATTATTCTACAAAGATACCGCCAGTCGATTCAAAGAAGGCAATCCACACGACGATGCAGGCAGGAACGTTGGATTTAAGAAGCGCAGCGCTCTTACCGACGAAGGCCGCATTGTCGATATGTTGGGCGGAATTCACAGCGATCTCTTCTTCCAAGAGCGATTCTTACCAAACGACATTAATATAAAAATTCGGTTCGTCCGTAATAAGGACGCATTCTGTCTTATGTCCTCGGCGGCGGGTGCTGCATACAAAGTAAAAATACTAGAGTGCAAATTGTATGTTAGAAAAGTCAGATTGAGTCCGTCGGTCTTCCTTGCTCATGCCAAGGCACTAGAGATTGGAAATCTGAAGTTTCCCATTCGCAGGGTTGTTTGCAAGACTTTTACAGTACCTAGAGGAAATTTGGATGTGACCCAGGAATGTTTGTTCTCGGGCCAGCTGCCTACGCGCATCGTATTCGGATGCGTTGACAACGACGCATTCAACGGCACGTACACGAAAAGTCCATACAATTTTAAACATATGAATTTGTCTCAGCTAAAAGTATACCTGGACGGTCAGCAGCAAAGTATAAAACCCTTGGAAACTAATTTTACAACTGGTCAGTTTGTGAATGCCTATGCTTCGCTCTTTATGGGCACTGGTAAATGGCAGAGAAACGACGATAACGACATAAGCAGAGAAGACTATGCCAATGGGTATTGCCTGTACGCATTCGATTTAACTCCAGACCTGGCCGAAGGTGACCATTTCAACTTGCTCAAATCGGGGAACGTTCGTGTGGATATGAAATTTTCGCAGGCTTTGGATGCGACCATAAACGTGATCGCCTTTGCCGAATTTGAAAATATCCTTGAGATTGATAGATCTCGCAACGTCATTTTCGATTACAACAATTAAGAAAGATGGATGGTATTACGATAGAAAATATACTACAAAGAGATTCAAGATGTTCACCCATTTTCGTTGGAGTCTTTGCATGCAATCGTCTTCCCAAGTGGCTTAATACAGAAAGACCTTCTCTTCTCGTCTGCAATACAGACACGTATGGCCGCCCTGGAATACACTGGATTGTGCTCTACATCGAAAGCCCAAATTATGGCGAATTCTTCGACTCTTTAGGCAGACCGCCAGACGCGCACTTCAGAACTTTTTACACAAATATTGTTCGCGTTGGACATATACGGACAAACAAATACAAAGTGTTGCCAGTCGTTTCTGTGGACATTACTGTATTTTTTATTCGCTTCATGTAGCTAGAGGTTATAATATAAATGCCATTTGCAACAAGTTCAGCAGTGACACTGGCTTAAATGATTACCTTGTGCATTCGTTCTTTCATAAAGTTAATAAATAAATGTGTTTCAATGAAAAAGTCTTGCGTTCTTTCATTCATATATAATATATTGTGTGTGTGTGTGTGTGTGTGTGTGTGTGTGTGTGTGTGTGTGTGTGTGGGTATGGTGATATTGCATAAGTGCCCATGTCTAGTGTTGTAATGATGGGGGTGGGGAAATTCCGCCATTGCACAATACTGATGGGAATATGCTTACTAAGCGTCTGCTGCTGCTGCTGCTGCTGCACAAAGAAGGGGTGGGGTGGGGAGGGGAGGGGTGGGAGGGGTGGGAGGGGTGGGGTGGGAGGGATTGCCAGCCTCTGCACCTAATTAGGACTTCAAAGGGATTTGCCGTCACGCTTCAATAGGCATTAGTCATAGGTTCTGTCACTCTTATATGATACAGAGGTTCCGTCAGCCCTATATTATACAGAGGTTCCGTCAGCCCTATATTATACAGAGGTTCCGTCAGCCCTATATTATACAGAGGTTCCGTCAGCCCTATATTTACACTACTGACGATGCAAGGAGAATGGTTCACTGAAATTAGAAGCCTGTCGCAAATGACAGACTTAAATAATACTGACAGAAGAAAACTACAAAGAAACAGAGGAAAAGCGAGGTAAATACAGATGCAGGCCCGGCCCTAGGGTCTGCGGGGCCCAATGCGGCTGCCTCACTCGCCTTGCCCTAAGGCCGGGCCTGGGTAAATGACATTGAGTTAGAACAACCTGTGCTTCGAGTTAGAACACATTCGGGATTGGAAACTGGCCGATTCAAGTTAGAGGGTTAGACGATAAAATGAATGTCTACCTAAGTTTGCAAATGAATTCCTTTTCAGCGTCTGTGCCATCGACGTACACGTTTATCTGCATGCGCTTTGTGTATAAATAAGTTCTCAATCGAAGATTTGCTTTACCCATTCGCCTGTCTTCTTGTCCATTAGCGAGAAAGAGGAGTTGAAGAGGAGGGGAAGAGGAGGGGAAGAGGAGGGGAAGAAATCGAGGAGCAGTACTATTGTATGATAAGAGCAGATGTATACTGCGGCCAGTCGCCTCCAGTCGAGTCTCTAAGTGCCTTACTCCATGGCCAGCCACTTAACCGAAGATTCACGGCCTATAATCTCTCCTCCTAAGCTTGCAAGTGAGACTCGGATCGTCTAGCAAAAACTGTGCATTTCTTTTTATTCTCCTCCTCCTCCTCTTCGTCCTTTCTCTCTTTCTCTATCCGTATTCACCATAATAGCCTTTAGTTAGAAGTTCTCGACTGGCAGTCACCCGTAGCCTATATTCTACAACTAAGCCTAAACAGCGTCAAATATTTATGTGGAAAGCACCATTTTTCTTTTTAAAAATTATTATCATCACCATAATAACTAATTACTATCATGATGTCAAAACTTATTTCTTCTCTCGTGGCCTTGTGCACTGGGAGCGCTTCTGAACGGTTCACCCTAGTAGAGGCGCTTGTTTTAATACAATACAATAATACAAAATAATATAATAGGTACAGCAATGTATTATTGCATTTTTTCTCATGACAGATATTAACCAAATTGTGTCTTCAAGACGTTCAAGTCTTTCCCACTGAACTGGGGAACAGTTGCGACTAAGAATAATAATTGCAGATTTAAGCCTGAGTTAGGCTATTCATTAAGTGTGTAATTATTGCTTGCATTCGAAACACTGTTGTCTTATGAGGTATCACCTACAATGATTGGACTTTCAAATTTCATAATATGGTATTGGCTAAATTTTTAGCGACTTTATTTGACTTGTTATAAAAGTTGACTTTAGAAATGCTTCAGTGATTGGCTGTGCTCTTAAGACATCTGATAGCTTCAGGTAATAATGGTTTATAACACAGACGCAGGCTTAGATACAACAAGTTCGGATAAGGCACCGGTAGGCCTACTTGGAGCAAGACAGACAGACAGAAAGACGGACAGACGGACAGACAAACAGACCAAAAGCGCGAAAACGAGACTTGGAGCATAGCATCGCTGGAGCATAGCACCAGTTCATTGCGAAAGAGACTTGGAGCATAACACCAGTTCATTGCGAAAGAGACTTGGAGCATAGCACCAGTTCATTGCGAAAAAGACTTGGAGCATAGCATCAGTTCAGTGGGAAAGAGACTTGGAGCATAGCATCAGTTCAGTGGGAAAGAGACTTGGAGCATAGCATCGTTGGAGCATAGCTTAAGTTCAGTGCGAAAGAGACTTGGAGCACAGCATCAGTTCAGTGGGAAAGAGACTTGGAGTATAGCATCGTTGGAGCATAGCACCAGTTCAGTGGAAAAGAGACTTGGAGCATAGCCTCAGTTCAGTGGGAAAGAGACTTGGAGCATAGCATCAGTTCAGTGGGAAAGAGACTTGGAGCATAGCATCGCTGAAGCATAGCATAAGCTCAGTGGGAAAGAGACTTGGAGCATAGCATCGCTGGAGCATAGCACCAGTTCAGTGCGAAAGAGACTTGGAGCACAGCATCAGTTCAGTGGGAAAGAGACTTGGAGTATAGCATCGTTGGAGCATAGCATAAGCTCAGTGGGAAAGAGACTTGGAGCATAGCATCGCTGGAGCATAGCACCAGTTCAGTGCGAAAGAGACTTGGAGAATAGCATCAGTTCAGTGGGAAAGAGACTTGGAGCATAGCATCAGTTCAGTGCGAAAGAGACTTGGAGCATGGCACCAGTTCAGTGCGAAAGAGACTTGGAGCATAGCATCAGTTCAGTGCGAAAGAGACTTGGAGCATAGCATCAGTTCAGTGGGAAAGAGACTTGGAGAATAGCATCAGTTCAGTGGGAAAGAGACTTGGAGCATAGCACCAGTTCAGTGCGAAAGAGACATGGAGCATAGCACCAGTTCAGTGCGAAAGAGACTTGGAGCATAGCATCAGTTCAGTGGGAAAGAGACTTGGAGCATAGCATCAGTTCAGTGGGAAAGAGACTTGGAGCATAGCATCGTTGGAGCATAGCATCAGTTCAGTGGGAAAGAGACTTGGAGAATAGCATCAGTTCAGTGGGAAAGAGACTTGGAGCATAGCATCGTTGGAGCATAGCATCAGTTCAGTGGGAAAGAGACTTGGAGCATAGCATCGTTGGAGCATAGCATAAGCTCAATGGGAAAGAGACTTGGAGCATAGCATCGCTGGAGCATAGCACCAGTTCAGTGCGAAAGAGACTTGGAGAATAGCATCAGTTCAGTGGGAAAGAGACTTGGAGCACAGCATCAGTTCAGTGGGAAAGAGACTTGGAGTATAGCATCGTTGGAGCATAGCATAAGCTCAGTGGGAAAGAGACTTGGAGCATAGCATCGCTGGAGCATAGCACCAGTTCAGTGCGAAAGAGACTTGGAGAATAGCATCAGTTCAGTGGGAAAGAGACTTGGAGCATAGCATCAGTTCAGTGCGAAAGAGACTTGGAGCATAGCACCAGTTCAGTGCGAAAGAGACTTGGAGCATAGCATCAGTTCAGTGCGAAAGAGACTTGGAGCATAGCATCAGTTCAGTGGGAAAGAGACTTGGAGAATAGCATCAGTTCAGTGGGAAAGAGACTTGGAGCATAGCACCAGTTCAGTGCGAAAGAGACATGGAGCATAGCACCAGTTCAGTGCGAAAGAGACTTGGAGCATAGCATCAGTTCAGTGGGAAAGAGACTTGGAGCATAGCATCAGTTCAGTGGGAAAGAGACTTGGAGCATAGCATCGTTGGAGCATAGCATCAGTTCAGTGGGAAAGAGACTTGGAGAATAGCATCAGTTCAGTGGGAAAGAGACTTGGAGCATAGCATCGTTGGAGCATAGCATCAGTTCAGTGGGAAAGAGACTTGGAGCATAGCATCGTTGGAGCATAGCATAAGCTCAGTGGGAAAGAGACTTGGAGCATAGCATCGCTGGAGCATAGCACCAGTTCAGTGCGAAAGAGACTTGGAGAATAGCATCAGTTCAGTGGGAAAGAGACTTGGAGCATAGCATCAGTTCAGTGGAAAAGAGACTTGGAGCATAGCATCGTTGGAGCATAGCATAAGGTCAGTGGGAAAGAGACTTGGAGCATAGCATCGTTGGAGCATAGCATCAGTTCAGTGGGAAAGAGACTTGGAGAATAGCATCAGTTCAGTGGGAAAGAGACTTGGAGCATAGCATCGTTGAAGCATAGCATAAGCTCAGTGGGAAAGAGACTTGGAGCATAGCATCGCTGGAGCATAGCACCAGTTCAGTGCGAAAGAGACTTGGAGCACAGCATCAGTTCAGTGGGAAAGAGACTTGGAGCATAGCATCGCTGGAGCATAGCACCAGTTCAGTGCGAAAGAGACTTGGAGCATAGCATCAGTTCAGTGCGAAAGAGACTTGGAGCATAGCATCAGTTCAGTGGGAAAGAGACTTGGAGAATAGCATCAGTTCAGTGGGAAAGAGACTTGGAGCATAGCACCAGTTCAGTGCGAAAGAGACATGGAGCATAGCACCAGTTCAGTGCGGAAGAGACTTGGAGCATAGCATCAGTTCAGTGGGAAAGAGACTTGGAGCATAGCATCAGTTCAGTGGGAAAGAGACTTGAAGCATAGCATCGTTGGAGCATAGCATCAGTTCAGTGGGAAAGAGACTTGGAGAATAGCATCAGTTCAGTGGGAAAGAGACTTGGAGCATAGCATCGTTGGAGCATAGCATCAGTTCAGTGGGAAAGAGACTTGGAGCATAGCATCGTTGGAGCATAGCATAAGCTCAGTGGGAAAGAGACTTGGAGCATAGCATCGCTGGAGCATAGCACCAGTTCAGTGCGAAAGAGACTTGGAGAATAGCATCAGTTCAGTGGGAAAGAGACTTGGAGCATAGCATCAGTTCAGTGGAAAAGAGACTTGGAGCATAGCATCAGTTCAGTGGGAAAGAGACTTGGAGCATAGCATCGTTGGAGCATAGCATCAGTTCAGTGGGAAAGAGACTTGGAGCATAGCATCGTTGGAGCATAGCATAAGCTCAGTGGGAAAGAGACTTGGAGCATAGCATCGTTGGAGCATAGCATCAGTTCAGTGCGAAAGAGACTTGGAGCATAGCATCAGTTCAGTGCGAAAGAGACTTGGAGCATAGCATCAGTTCAGTGGAAAAGAGACTTGGAGCATAGCATCAGTTCAGTGGAAAAGAGACTTGGAGCATAGCATCAGTTCAGTGGGAAAGAGACTTGGAGCATAGCATCGTTGGAGCATAGCATCAGTTCAGTGGGAAAGAGACTTGGAGCATAGCATCGTTGGAGCATAGCATCAGTTCAGTGGGAAAGAGACTTGGAGCATAGCATCGTTGGAGCATAGCATCAGTTCAGTGGGAAAGAGACTTGGAGCATAGCATCGTTGGAGCATAGCATCAGTTCAGTGGGAAAGAGACTTGGAGCATAGCATCAGTTCAGTGGGAAAGAGACTTGGAGCATAGCATCGTTGGAGCATAGCATCAGTTCAGTGGGAAAGAGACTTGGAGCATAGCATCGCTGGAGCATAGCACCAGTTCAGTGCGAAAGAGACTTGGAGCACAGCATCAGTTCAGTGGGAAAGAGACTTGGAGCATAGCATCGCTGGAGCATAGCACCAGTTCAGTGCGAAAGAGACTTGGAGCATAGCATCAGTTCAGTGCGAAAGAGACTTGGAGCATAGCATCAGTTCAGTGGGAAAGAGACTTGGAGAATAGCATCAGTTCAGTGGGAAAGAGACTTGGAGCATAGCACCAGTTCAGTGCGAAAGAGACATGGAGCATAGCACCAGTTCAGTGCGGAAGAGACTTGGAGCATAGCATCAGTTCAGTGGGAAAGAGACTTGGAGCATAGCATCGTTGGAGCATACCATCAGTTCAGTGGGAAAGAGACTTGAAGCATAGATAGCATCGAAACATTGCAGACGATTATCGGATTCGCTTAATTCACTTAATATTGATGCATCGCAACTCTAAAGCTAGTAAAGAACGATGAGTCGATAGACGGCTTACGCTACTGTAACAGTGGCCGTGGAGAAAATCGAGGTCCCCACATAATAATTGAAGGGCTTGGAGCAATAACAAGGTAGGCTATGTCGGAAATCATGAATGTTGGGAAATCGACTTAAAAGATTTACCACTTCAAACTGCTGTATCTACGCCATTTGACGACACACCAACAAGCTGTTTTGAGCAATATGTGCCTTAAAATTGTGTTTAACAAAAGAATTTAATGTTTCAATGCGAAAGATGAAATTATTATTATTATTTTCACATTTTTGCTTCATATCTGGCTATTGCATCGCGAACACTCAGTCATCAGTATCATTTCTGGTGCAATAACAGGTTATGTCGACAAAGTGTTTTATAGCACCTGCGATACCACACATTATATGGTATAAATCGACATACCTTGTTATTGCACCGAAGTGTTTCTATTACACAGACAAGAATTGTGCATGATTTAGCATGCAGATGATAAGTTATGTCAACAAACCTCATTATTGCATTGGCTTTAATAGAAAATTTGAAAAGAAGCAAGACCATGTATGTCGTCATACCGGGATATTGCAGTAGAGATATGGACGAAATCTGCGGAGAACAATAACATATTATGTCGACATAACTTTGTTTTGAGAAATGACGCTCAAATATATTCAGATCTGTCCAAAATTCACAGGGTAGATAGTTCACTGTCTTCCGGACACACTGGCATACTGTTTTTACAAGACATAGGTATGTCGACATACCTTGTTACTGCTCCAAGCCCTTCAATTATTATAATTTATAACCCACCTCAGGTAAGTTTAAAATACCACTAGAAATCGTACGCGCATGCGCTACAAGTAGGCTACATCGTTCACGACCCTGTTACAGTAGACTACAGTAACTGTATACCCTCGTTACAAGACAGTCCGTAACGCTCATTTGACCTGACACGCGAGTAGGCTATACAATACATGTATGTGCAAGGGTTGTTTCTTTGGCTGGACATGCAAATGAGGAGTGGTTACATGTAACCGTGAACATTGTCTGCCCCAAACCGGTCGAATCAAAATCTCGGAATGTAATAATCGAGGAACTATGAGAAGCTCCTGAAAGAGAAAGCAGTGTCTTCTACATGTACTTACCTTTGAAAGAAGAAGTCATCTTCATCTGTGACTCAATCATGGCTGGCAGCCAAATTTAATGTCCCGTCATATCCTACACGTAAGTGAACGACGACGATGCATGGGACGGATGATATAATAGTAATTATATAGGACAACAAACGCATCCACAGCCATTGACAGTTGCAATAATTATTGAGCCACTGATCAGTTGAAAGAAGAAGAAGAAGAAGCGAGCAAATCCTGCAGTCATTGATCTCACGGACGGGTTCTGTCTCAGTCCGACAGAGGAGGAGACAGGACGCTGCACAGAATCATGGCCGACGACGACGACGACGACGACGACAACGACGACGATGACGACGACGACTTTCTTTGTTGTCTGAACGACGGAGATCGAGCGACGAAGCAAAATAATCGACAGCGAAGAAATACACTGAAAATAATAATAATCAGCTGAATAGAATGCGGAGAATATTCTCCAGAATTATTATCATTCCGTTTCTTTCCGATTCGCTCTGACGTCGTCGTTGTCGCTAGAACAACAACGACAGCCGACAATCATCGTCATCTAACCTAAACACATCCATTCCTTGTCGGCCTTTCCGCTGACTCTCTGCACGTCGCTTCTTAGCAGTGTATACAACTATGCACTCCACATCGCTCTAAGTGCGGCCGCCCGTATCTCGCCAGGCAGGCAGGCAGGCAGGCAGGCAGGCAGGCAGGCAGGCAAGCGGGCGGGCAGGCAGGCAGGCAGGCAGGAGGAGGTAGAGCATTGCGCGCTGTCTGTACGCTGAGCTGCGTCGGTGTCGTCGTCAACGTAGTGCAGAGACAGATGGTGGCAGCCGGTGTGGCGTGATAATATGTCCGGCATGAAATGTTGTCCGACTCCGCCCACTTCCGTTGTCAAGACAGTATTTCATGCGGTCTACGCATGAGATATTGTCCGGCATGAAATCGTGTCCGACTCCGCCGTTATATGTATCCCGCTTGTCGAAGCAGTACTTCACTAGATATTGTCCGCTTAAAATGTAATATTATCAATAACACTTGCCAAAAATATTTTTGTCATAAGAGTTGAGAAAACAAGGATCTGAACAGTGGAATTATTGTTGAAAGCACCATGTGTGTAGTTGCCATTGCGATGACCCTATTTCTATTTTTAGATAGAATTTTCCATCGTAGAACAGGCCAAGTGGTTATGAGTAAAGGCGTTTGTAAATATGGGCTAAATCTTTAAAAGACTTGCGGCCTTCATAAATGTCTCATCTAATTTAACTGTTCCATAGTTGTGTTTATTTGAAGTAATCCATCGATTCGGTTTTCCAAATTATTAGCCACATGCAGCAGGCTAATCTTTTTTATATCAAATTGGCTCATGCTACTCGCATATTTTTGTAGCGCTTTATTATTAACATATTTTAGCGTACTTTATTACCACATAATAAACATAATTATTATGAGGGGTTTTAAGGTTTTCAGAGACCATAATTATTTAGTATGGTTTTTATTTCGATAATTTAAGCAAATGCCCAAAACATCACGGCTTTTGATGTGGTTAGAGCTACTGCCATGCCCAGATTAGATTAAACTGTATGCCTTCCCTGTGTGGTGGGTATTTGCAAATGCCATGGGGCGTAGACGTCTTCACGGTGTTTCAAGAAGAACTCACCCGTTCAGGCTTCATCTCTACTGATTTTCCAAGTATTGACGCACTCTGTTCTAGGGGCTTATACTCTGCTATTTTCCGCTATATCCTATTAAATCCTTTTCACATTCTTCACTACCTCCTCCCTCCCCATAAGGTGCTTCATATAATGCTCGAGCCAGGCCACCTAGTGTACACAATAGAGTTGAATTTTATGCCAAAAGCTTTGTTATGAGAATATTGTATGACTTTGCTTAAATGTTTCTATAATTTATTATTGTACAAACTACTATGCGCTTGCTGGTGGTCTAATGAACAATATTCTTACTTCGACTGACTGACTTACTTACTAGCAGCGTACTTAATGATAGCCATTGTAAGCCTACTGTGCACCTGGGTTAGAACTCTCCAATACGGTTCCACAATTGGTCAACAGACAACTCGTCTAACGGCAACTCGTCTACAGACACTTGGTATAACGACAACAGTACTGGTCTACAGACGACCAGTATTGATGAAATAGAAGCTAGATTTATGAGAGAAAAAACTGGTTTTCTAGCTTTAATGGAAGCGGGATTGATGATTTTCATTCATGTATTTCAACATCCATCCAGTTTCTATTTCAGATCTAAAAATACCTTCTATTTCTCGCTCGCTATTTTTGTCATTCCAGCTTCCATTTCAGATATAAAAATGCCCTCATCCAGCTTCCATTACTTAAGCGTTTTTTCATCAATTCAGCGTCTATTTCAGAACTAGAAAAGCCTGTATCCAGCTTTTATTTCTCATGCGTCATTTTCGTCAATCCAGCTTCTATTTCACATGTAAAAGAACCGTCATCCAGATTCGATCTATCTTGCGTTTTTTCATCAAACCAGCGTCCATTTCACCTATAAAAAACTTGCATACAGCTTCCATTTCTTAAAGCGCTGGATGTCTGTAGACCACTTGTCGTTAGACGAGTTGTCTGTAGACCGGTTGTCGTGACACCCTCCAGTACATATAAATTATTGCTACAAATATTTTAGTATGTGTAGGCTGCGTGTAGCAGTTTTAAACAGTTATTTGGCCCCGAGTTTTAACGCCAATGTTGTTCGAATATAGGCCTAGCGTTTCAATAGAATATTCAATTCTGAAAGGAAGTATGCGGAGAAGCACGTGGCTAGATAATTGAGTGATTATTATGGAAGAGTCTTAGTTAATTAAACGCAAATAAATAGTCCGCTTTTCTTTGCTCTATTTCTCGTAATTATAGCTCCCAATTTTTATGGGAAGTTGGAATTATTATCTTTTGTATTGTAGGTCTTTATCGGAAACGCTCTGTGGTTACTATTAATAACAAGTTCTTAATATAGATGTCGATGTCTATTATTAGATGGACAGGTTGTGTTGGAATTATTACCTTTGCTATTTTATGTCTTTCCCGGACAAGATCTCACGGTTCTATTAATACTTTTGATTGACAGTTGCTGTCTGACGTCAGCGGTCACGTTAACCAATGACAGTATGTTTCAGACAATATTTCATGCCCGGACATAATTTCATACCACACCGGCAGTCGCAGCCGGGCATCACCTTCAGCTCAGCTTATTGCGCTGCAGCAACTACATGTACAGCAGCAGCAGCAGCAGCTACAGCAGCTACAGCAGCAGCAGCTACAGCAGCTACAGCAGCAGCTACAGCAGCTACAGCAGCTACAGCAGCTACAGCATCTACAGCAGCAGCAGCAACATCAGTGCTCGTCACCAACCAAGGCAAGGCATGCAGTACCTGCATCGAACGCTCTTCCAGCCGATCGACGCAATGTCCAATGGCCAAAGTGACCATCGCGGCGCTGGATGGTGACTGACTGCGTCGTCGTCGTCGTCGTCCCATTACAGCTCGCGCCTATACTGTAAACAGTATGGGGAAGGATAAAAAAACCTTGACAAACCCCCCGGACAAAACCCCCTTCGGACAAAAACCCCCCGGGACAATTCCTCCCCTGATTTAACCTAGGACATTGCCTCCCGGACAATTTCCCCCTTTTTCTGCACAAACTGCAGGTAGGCCTATAATTTGCTTAAACTTAGGCTAATTATCCAGTTCCCCGTGCTGTGTCAACTAATAGTGTAAACACCTGTCGGTGTCATTCAGGCGTGAACTTATAACTTGTTAGTGTCGCTTAGTCATTCCAATATGAGTTACACCTGTTGGTGTAACTCAGGACAGCATGAATCGTTGTCATCAATCCAGCTTCCAATGAGGCGAAAATTCGTTTAATCCAACTTCTATTTAAATGACAATTATATTTGTCCACCCAGCTTAATTTTACGAAAGAGCATTTTCATCAATCAAGCTTCCATTTAAGAAAGAGCATTTTCATCAATCCAGCTTCCCTTTAAACAAGAACAATTTCATCAATCCAGTTTCCATTTAAGAAAGAGCATTTTCATCAATCATCAATCATCCAGCTTCCACTTAAACAAGAACAATTTCATCAATCCAGTTTCCATTGAAATAAAATTTATTCGTATCAATCCGGCTTCTATTTAGCGATAATTCTTTTCATCAATCCAACTTGCGTACTTAGGACCGCCGTTTGATAGTACGACAACTTATGCGCAATATATTCTACCAGGGGTTATGTCCTATACCCTGGGAGGAATTGTCCGGGGGGTTTTGTCCGGAGGGATTGTCCGGGGTTTCTTGTCCCGGGGGTTGTCCGGGGTTTTTTGTCCAGGGTTTTTTGTTCTACAACCATACAGTATAGCCTATAATACTAATCCGTAATTTAATTCTCCGTTGGTCCTACTTCATATGAAATAGGACTCGTACCGAGACAGCCCTTCCGCATCAAACTCAGTACTAGCCGTTCATCCTCTCGCAATATAATAACAAACCTATTGCAAGTAGGAGGAGCCGGACATATTCCCCCCCCCGACATATTCCCCTCCGGACATTTACCCCCCCCCCGGACGTTTCCCCCCCGGACGTTTCCCCCCCCGATTTTGACTAGGACATTTACCCCCCCCCCGGACAATTCCCCCACTCTGTACATATAGGTTAGGCATCGTGATGGTCGGTTAGGTCAGGTTAGGCATCGTGAGGGTCGGTTAGGGTTAGTGATAGGGTTAGGTTAGTGCAGTCATTCATTAACATAGGTTAGGCATCGTGAGGGTTGGTTAGGTTCAGGTTAGGCATCGTGAGGGCCGGTTAGGTTCAGGTTAGGCATCGTGATGGTCGGTTAGTCAGGTTAGGCATCGTGAGGGTCGGTTAGGGTCAGGTTAGGCATCGTGAGGGTCGGTTAGGGTTAAAGATAGGGTTAGCAGTCATTCATTAACATAGGGACCCTTATGGGGGGGGAAATGTCCTAGGTCGGGGGGGAGGGAAACGTCCGGGGGGGGTAAATGTCCGGGGGGAATATGTCCGCGGGGAATATGTCCAGGGGGGAAATGTCCTACATCCGCAAGAAGAATCTATATTATATATACATATTGATTTTGGACATACTTAAGTTACCCCAGCACTAATTCAGGCCAGTTGCTGTAGTCTACTTAATTTATAACGTATTCTAAAAATATTCTTGATGTGGCGGGGCCCAAAATATAAAACCTGCTTAGATGTTATTGAAACGTATCTCAATGAAGAATGTGTGAGTAAATGTCACGCAACATATTATTATAGACAAGCAGATGGCTATAATCTCTCGTAAATATAATATACAACAAATCGAGTTTCCTTTCAAGAGTTCTAACGGTCTGTCAACAGAAAATCGTTACAGAAATATGTCCATCATTTGAATATCCATGGAGAGCAAATCTCGACCGAAGTCATCCTAAAATAAATACAAATCAGCTATCATTAAATGTTCATAATATTTGCGTTCACAATTAAAATTTTATAGCAACGACTGATTAGGGAATACTTCAAAATGATGGTTGTGTAAACAGAATAAGCCAATAGTACAGTTGCTAAACATTCTAAATCCCTTATAGAAGATGTGTGAACTATTTGTTTGGTAGATGGCTGATCCTTTGTTGAAAAATTAAGCCTTACAGCAGGACGTGCTCAACCTTTATGGGCCAAGAGCCAGATCGTATTTTAGGAAATAAGTCGAAAGACGCAGATACGACGCTGTGAATTAAAAAATGTGCGTGTTCTCACTTTACTGTATAGCGTATATGGACACTTAACTGAGTGAGTTTTAAGTAGACCTTCCTGGCATCAGATTAAAGTTCATTAAACACACCAATTTTTTGTTTTAACATTTTCCATAAAACATTCACACTGACAACACCAATAAAGAAAATAAAATGGCACCTTCCAAATCAAATAAAAACATTTATTGTTCCCACAATAAAAAAAAGTAAGATACAGAATATAATGTAACACAGTTGATAGCTAACGTAGTAACACATTTGGTAGAGACTTTAGAAACAGAATAGAGAGCAAGCAATAGGCACTCCAGAAGGGACAAGTCCCGCTTAGAAGGGGCCTATATACCAGGATTATAAACAAGATGGTGGTGTATGATTAGGTTGGGGGAAAATGGCCATTAGTATAGTACATAACATTTATAGGCCTACAGTCGGAATAACAAATGGATAGGCCTACAGGTTAAAGACTTAACTAGGGCTTTTAACTAACAAACACAGAGCTGAGATTAGGAAATATAAACTAATGTGTGTGCATGTGCAAAGTGAGAGCCCACTAAATGATCTGTCCAGAGAAGAGCAGCTGTGCTTCACTGCTTTCTGCAGCATGTTTAGCGCATGCAGGCTGAACAAAGCCATGAAGAATTTTTCAATCAATTAGGTCTACAATTATTGGTCTATGTTATTATGCAAGATAAAATAATCTACACTTACAGTCAATGATGATACAAGTTCATCGCTATCCATAGGAATTGAATCATTAGATGTCTGTACCGATTGATGTCCGTCCAAATCAAGAGAGTTCGTCAGTTCATTCAGCACATACTGAGCCTGCAGCTGTTGTTGTTGTTGTTGTTGGTGTTGTTGTTGTTGTTGTTGTTGGTGTTGTTGTTGTTGTTGTTGTTGTTGTTGTTGTGGATTCGAACATTGTGCAAGATTATCACCACCTGTCACACAAGTCAAAAGACTTAAAAAACTGAAAATTGGCAATTGTCTTCCTACATATTTAATCTGTGCAAACAAAGTCACAAGAAGCGCATCCATTACATGTACCAGACTAAAATTGTTTGCCTTCAACTCATCCAATCGAATGCTTAACTCAACTCAGCACAAAACAAACAGCAAGTGAGTGAGTTCTTATAATTATCAGAGAACTTACTCTCTGACTGCAAAACTGAATTCTTTCACCATACGATCTCTAAGGACATAAAGCCACTGACTACATTTATCTGTTTAATAGCACAAAACACTGCCTATTATAGTATTACATGAAGTTAGAAGCACTAGAAATGGTTTTGTACTTTCTGCAATGTGTAGCACCACTCTGCCGGTTATTTAGAGCTGATGGATCAGTGGAAATTTATGAAGTGATATTGTATCGTTTAGGCCTACTTAATATGTAACCGGTACGCACTTCATTGGCATTGGCCAGTTTATAACGTTATTTGTTTATCTTTGTTCATTGACTAATTTATTTGAAATAATTAATTGCAAAAGAAATTTCAAAAGAGAGTTGACAGTGCCCGTCACTTAGAATACTTTGTGTTGAACCATCAATACTGTAGGGTGTCACTTGGAACTCAAATCAAGTGAGAAGTTTTCTTTGCAAAGACTATTTTCATTTAGGATAACAGTTACCCGACAAGAGTTCTGCCAAGACAGGACGATCTGCAGAAGTTGAGCTGAGCACTGATCCCTGAGAATGACTAAGAAGTTCTGTTAAAAGTCTTTGCTCCTGCAAATAGATTATAAGTGTTTTCTCATGGTTAAGTTCAAATGCTATTTCTCATTCCACCTCTTCACAAACACCTTTACAAAAAATACAGCGAATTAACCAAAATCAAGGAGTCTAGATTCATGAAATGTTTGAATGCAATACAACACAATATAGTGGCTGTGGATATGCACCCAGCGTCACATGATAGGGAGGCATTGCCCGTGATCATCTAAAGGTCTCAGTTGACCAATTCTCAATGAAGAATCAATGGCTAGTAGAGAGCATCAAAAGAAGGACCAGTCATAGATAGGTAAAACACATACAAGTGACTCTTAGTAACGGTGATCATCTGAGCAAAGGTCTTCTGACATCTATGCTGTAGAGTTACGGTTAGGGTTAGGGAGGGGTAGGGTTAGGGTTAGGGAGGGTTAGGGTTAGGGTTAGGGATGGGTTATTTTCAACCAAAGGCACAGAGCAAGACTATTATTATGTGAGCGCTCGCAAATAATTATGACCAGTGCTCTTTCCAAAGATACAATTCTAAAGTGCACGTTTATCCACTTATTTCTCAATAACCAATTGTTAATTGTAAATTTCCATCAGGAAGCTGTCAGATGAAATATTTTTCTACTGAGCAGCTCTTATCATACAAATCAATTATTATATTTTAATTGATAAGATCACAAGAAAGAATATGAAGGATGATGTCGTGAGGCAGATCTAAGAAATTAAATTTATACCAACAACATGAAGTGTTATTTTCTCTGCATTGGTTGACATACTACTCTGCAATATTATAATATTATGATATTATAATATTATAATATTATGTAGTTCAATTCGTGACTTCAACAAATTTAGAATGCAGATTTACAGCTCAAAATCAGATAAACCTAGCAGTTAAGTGTTTGATATAAAATGGTTAGTTCCACCATAAGCACCTGCTTTTACCGTAGTAGAAAGTCCTGTTTTGGTAGGAGTTTATACAAGAAATCTGATGATGATTTATTGAGAGTTTCTTTAGAGATGGGTCAAAATTTTCAGTCAGATATCAGATCAGTTCGTTTTAGTTAGGAATGTCGCATCATTTCTACTATAGCACAGAGTGACTGAACACAAGCAAATGCTACAAAGTATTGTTTAGCATATCTTGTTTGAATTGGAAAACAGGACGATCAACATTTCTTTCGGCCTGTCATTTGGTCGAGAGGCATTGTCATAAATGCATATTGTCTAACGCTAACCCTAGTGCATAATAAAGACTTAGTTTGAAACTAACCTCGCGAAAGCAGTCTTCTTGGAGTCGAATTAATCTTTCTTTGTTTTCCTGAACTTTCTGAAGTCTGTCTCGGATCATTTGTTCGTTGCCTGGAATGTTTCTTACAGACTGTGGGCCAACTTCTGCTATCAGATGATGTGACGTTGAAGCAGAACTTTGTAAGCACTGGTGTTGTTGTTGTTGATGTTGTTGCTGCTGTTGTTGTTGTTGCTGAATCTGATTCTGGTCTGAAGCACCAACCATCAATTGACCAACTGGCACCAATAGTGAACTACTGCTCGTCAGAGACTGACTCTGTTGCTGTTGCTGTTGTTGTTGTTGCTGTTGCTGTTGCTGTTGTTGGATAACCATTGACGCTTGTTGTTGGACTTCATCTGTCTTCCTTGCCAACGGTGTTATCCTTAGGTGATGTTTAGGAGCTCTGTGTTGGCTGGTTGATTTTGTTCCGGTCGCCATTTTCAGATCTTTTGCTGAAACGCAGCAAGTAATGAATAATTGCAGCACGTTTAATTGGACAAATCCCTGAATTTGATCACGTATCCAGCTATATATCGACCACCGCCACTGCCACCCTAACCACCATAAACACCTCTAATGGGATAGAGATAGTACTCAGCCCTTTTTTAGTCTCGGAACACTTTAAAGCCATTTGAATTGATAATAAACAAGAAACTGCAGATTTTGCACAATTATTATTTATGCTTAGGTTTAAAAGGAAATTGTTTCATATTTTTCATAATACTTTTATTTGAACATGGAAATATAAGACAATTTGCATATAATGCTTATTTGGTTCGTGGGCCTGTGGAATTCCTTGCCCACTGCATAGGCCTACTATGAAGCACAATTATTACAAAGCACAGCTAAAACGGTATTTGAATCACTCGTCTGTGCAACAAGATCTGGTGAATGGCTGGTCTGTATAATTCACTGGTCTGTATATGCACTACTGCACAAGCTTCTGTTTGTATACGGTACTTCTGCACCCTGTAGCATTTTTTACTGATCTTGATTCATGCTTTGTTGATCATTGTTATTGTATATAAAAATAGATATGCGAAAGAGTTGACGCTGCTAGTGGAACAACATTCTTCCTTTGGGGTTTACCTGTTGAAACCCATGAACTGTTGCAGCAACTAGATGAGAAATCTTGTATTTTGGTGATCAATAAAGCACTGAAAGAAATCATAATCGTCAAGTAAAATGCTTTCTCATTCATAGTCAAAGTCGAGTCATATTATATCAGTAAGACCCTTCAAAGATTCTATGTTCACATAATTCTCAAGTTCTGCCATGTTTGTCAGATGTGAGCTTGCCCATTAACTTGTATGTGTTTACGGTAACGTTCTTCAGTGCTAAAAATAAATGCGCTTTAGAGCTCCTTTTAGAACTCCTTCTGTAATCTAGATACTCATGATACCTGAACATATTATGATAAATGAAATTAGAAAGAAAACCTTTGAACTACTCAGAGAGCAACAGACAGAAATGGAACTTACGTAATCGCGGGTCGTGCCAGCTCGTCTTCTTCTTAATGTGATCGATGAAATAGACTTCTCCGTCCGGTGTCATTGCTTCTTCCCATCCGAGTGGCAGAAGACCAGTCGTCGTCAGAAGATGACCATCGCCATTCGATGGCTGTGCTGCTGCTGCTGCTGCTGCTGCTGCTGCTGCTTCATTGCCCTCGCTTCCAAGCAGAGGAGACTCAGATTGCGGTTTACCGGGAATTGAATTCCAGGCTGAGTTTGGATTACTGGAAAATGGAAGAAACGCATAGTTATAAAAACAGTGCAGTTCTCTTTCTTAGGCACAGCTCAAGGAATGAAATTTCATTTTTCTTAACCTTGGCATAACCTACAATTTGGGTGTTTGGGTGGTCACTGGTCAGCACTCGAGTGGCTGTTGCCACCGCCACCGCCTGATGTTACTCCCACCTACTGTAACAGCTGACAGCCAGTGACGAAACCAAAAATGAATATGAAATTGAACGTCATGTTTCGTTTGACACAGACCACTTTAACCACTGGACAGCAAAACTGAAGCCAACAATGTAATTTGCAATTACTCATCAGGTTTTGTGCAGAAATGTTTCTGTAAATATCTGTTTCTTGTTGTCCATTTGTCAAAAAATATGTTTCACCAACCAGTCGGAAAACCCAACACATCACAGTAGGGCCGTTCCAGACTTTGATTTTATGTTAGGCGCTAGATAAGTCCCCGAGGGATCCTGTATACCTCGGGGCAAAAAAAGAACCAAAAAACAAAAAAAAACACATCATTAAAGCAATTTATTTTGGTCAGAGTCAGGAAGTCACGTATTTCTTAACATCATCAGAAACAATGAAGTATAATATTCTTGTGACAATTAAGTATAATATTCTTGTGACCTGTATAATAGTACAGAGGCACTTGTAACACTGAAATAGCGATCTATAATATGCTACACTAGCACCAGAAAGTAAACTGAAGCATGTTGACTAGTTGGCAAAAAAGATAAGAAATTTGGAAGTCAAAACTCTGCAGAAAGACTTGTTTTGTGATGTAAATGAAGAACTTATTAGCACAACAATCTCAATAGTAACAAGATATAATTAAAGTAACAGGTGGAGTAGGAGGAGGAGAAGGAGGAGGAGGAGGAGGAGGAGGAAGAGGAGGAGGAAGAGGAATAGCCGAATAGGAGGAGGAGAAGGAATAGGAGTAGAGGAGGATGAAGAGGAGGAGGAGGTAGGAGGAGAGGAGGATGAAGAGAAGGAGGTAGGAGGAGAGGAGGAGGAGGTAGGAGGAGAGGAGGATGAAGAGGAGGAGGTAGGAGGAGAGGAGGAAGAGGTAGAAGGAGAGGAGGATGAAGAGAAGGAGGAGGAACACGAGGAAGAGGAAGAGGAACAGGTAGAAGAGCAGGAGGAGGACGAGGGCGAGGGCGAGGAATAGGAGGAGGCGGAACAGGAGACATAGGAGGAGTTGAAGGAGAAAGAGGAGGAGGAGCAGGAGAAGGAAGAAGAAGAAGAGAAAGAGGTGGCAGTAGCTAAACCAGGCTATATTGAATACCTTACAGCAGTATGAGAATTGTGGAAAAATAACTGGGGGGTTGGCCTATGATAAACGATACTTATGGGTTATCTACCCCGATTTATTTTTTTATTTTTTCAGCGTTGTCATTCCACGTCTTTTCCGTGAGGGTCGGTTAGGGCTCAGGTTAGGCATCGTGAGAGTCGGTTAGGGTTAGTGTTAGGGTTAGTTTAGCCATTAGAAACTGGTCGATTCACGGCAAAAGACACTGTGTCAAAATAAATCGGGGTAGATAACCCATAAGTACCCATACTTTAACATGGGGCTCTAGGAAAGACTGGGGGGGTTGAACCCCCCAACCCCCCCGGCAATTCTCACCCTGCCTTACAGCACATTTTAGCCCATGAGATTTTCGTACAGTATGCTGGGGATTAATCTGACCACCTGCCTAATAGTTGCTACAACAACGCCGACAGCCCTTCCCTCCCCCATCACTGAAAGCAGGCAGCTGCTGCTCTCTACCCTCTTCCCCTCCAGTCACCATCTATTGTTGCCAGCTACTCAGGCGGAGACAAAATCATGCTGCCAGCCAATACATGTGCATTGCTATGCACGATCCTTACTTAGTCTAGGCGGCTGTCCTACTATGTTCCAACGGCCAAACACTGCATGCACCATCTGCCAGCTGCGGCTAAGAATAGCGCACCTATATTATCAGGACGAAAACCGTTGGTCGCCAGGTGCATCGATAGTGCCCTCCACCCACCCACCCACCAACACACCCACCCACACACCCACCAACCCACCCACCCCCGCGGCCCGCCGAGCCACTCATGCGAACACAACTATCGGAAGGAAGGAGGAGGGAGGACGATGCGAAGAAAAGAGTTCGAAATTTAAACTAAACCAGAATATAACCAGTCAGCCAGCAACTGCCGCGCTCAACGCACAAACTACACAAAACAATTAAATTCAATCAATTATTCGACTATTTTCAGAACAGAAAATTGCAATTTGCAGAGCTTTTCATATTATCCATGGCTCGAGGAGGCCAAGTCCAGTCGGCCTATTTTTAGGTCACTAAGAAAACGACGAAGATCAGAACCATATAAGAGAAATTAAGGAACTAGCCTATAGAGTTAGGATTTAGAAAGAAGGTGGAAACTATAATTAAAAAGAAGTGATGCAACAAGACCAGCTCTTCTTCTTCTGACTCTTTCTCCATATAGCGCTGAATAAATTTTAATTGCCATGACGACATCATAATTGGGTCAAAGGTTGCTATGCAACTCGGGGAGCGTTGTCTCTTAGTCTCAACAACATTTCGTCGCCTGAGGATTATCTTGTCGTATGTCCATTTTTTTCAAAATCGAGTTTAGACTTGTTTTGTAGCAAAAAATTGTTTATCTTTCTTCACTGTTAACCGTTAGGAGATACGACAAGTCGTTTTAAAGATATTCAACAAAAACTACCTGTCGTATGTCCATGATACAGGATTGCATTGTCGTATCTCCAATTTAGTAAGTAATTTTCTGTTGTATCTCCAGTACCGCATTCACGGTTTAAAAGTGCATTGTCGTATGTCCAGAGAAAGCTCGTCGCTGATTGGACGATA